>SJYA01003206.1:2142216-2191864 GCA_006410615.1 Neotragus moschatus
TTCCTCCTCTGTGAAACAGAAATAGTTCTATTCCTTTCCCAGGAGTTTGTTATTAGAGGAGATTGTAAATTGATAGATAAAACTATAGCACCTGGCACCCATAAGAACCCAGTTGTTGGCTATCCTTGGAAACTGACATGGTTAATTTCCACTTTTCCTGCGCCACCGAGAACTTTTCCAATATTGTATCATTTAAGCTTTCAAACTGAGTGACTGCTGCTGCTCCTAAGTCACTTCAGCCGTGTCGGACTCTGTGTGACCCCCCCACAGGCTCCCCGGTCCCTGGGATTCTCCAGGCAAGAATACTGGAGTGGGTTTCTACAAACACATAATTTAAAACTCTAAACATGGGTAGATTCTCCTTCATTTCTCATTCCCGGGATTTCGGACAGCAAGCTGTTACCTTCCAGCCCCAGCGACGATCACAATTTCTAATTACGTATTGGCTTGCTTCAATCTCCTCCCCTCCCCCCTTCTGCCCCCGCCCCCCTCCCCCACTAGACATTCTTCACTCTGGACTGGTTTAAGTGCTCCTGGGAATGAGATGGGGGTGGCGACGGAGTTGAAGATAAGGCTTCTGCTTTTAGGGAATTTAAAGTGGTGCCCTGGAGACAAGATACCCCAAACAGCTCCGCGGCAACATCACCAGAACCGCAGGTCCTGGTTCAGCGTAGAAACCGAAGAAAATAATTTGCTTTGAGAGTATTTTGAAAAGAAAAAAAAAAAAAAGCAGGAGTGATATTTGGATTTACATATTAAATTAGACTTCTCTGGGGTTGGGGTGGAGATTTTGATAAAAGATTCCATTGCTGTCATGAAGTCATTTCTCTCCATGGGGAAAAAAAAATACCCCGGATGAAAATAAACCAAGAGACTATCGAAATTGCAGTTAAAGTTCAAAAGAGGTAAAAGAAAAGTTAATCTGGAAACTGGCCCTTTGCTCTTCCAGTTCCTCCCTCAGTTATATAAGGAACCACGAGGGGGCAATGTCTTTCTGAGCAATGGCAGAGTGGTGGTCTTGGGCCCATGTGCTGACCACCAATGGCAGCCACTGGCCATTCTTTGCCCTCCTTGTCCATTCTTGCCTGTTCCTGAATACACTTCGCAGAAAGATATTGTCTAACTGGAGCCTGGCAGAGGCCCAGGAAAAATGACAATAGAACTAGTCTCTGAACGTCCCCATTAGACTCCACTTAGGAGTGGGTGTCCTGTGATTCTAGGATGCTGGAGAACTTCCCCTAACCCCATCCAAGGAAATGTGGCTTAATCTCAAACACAGAACCTGATGCCTTTGTCTTTAAGCCAAGTTGGCACCATGTCCATTGTTAAAAGTCAAAACCTTCTGGAATAAAAAAATGAGAATATGGTCTATAGAGGATCCTTGTCTGGCCTGTTTATTATTGTGTCCACCCAACAGGCAGCAGGCACTCGATAGCTACTTCTAAACACATTCTTATCAGGTATTAATTCTAGGGCGTGAATGATTCAAACAGACCCGTCCAAGACCTTGCAGGAGGGACTGGATTAGTGGAGGTCTCTCGGCATGGAGAGCACTGNGTTTATTATTGTGTCCACCCAACAGGCAGCAGGCACTCGATAGCTACTTCTAAACACATTCTTATCAGGTATTAATTCTAGGGCGTGAATGATTCAAACAGACCCGTCCAAGACCTTGCAGGAGGGACTGGATTAGTGGAGGTCTCTCGGCATGGAGAGCACTGTGAAAGCACTAGGCAGGTTCCCGGCAGTGGTGTTTAGTCATTGTTCTGCAGTGGGAGACCCTTGATGGAGAGCTTGTGCAGGAGGGGATAACTGATGAGATTTTGAAAAATAAAATCACACACACTGACAGACACATCAGGCAATTTACAACAAAGCAGGGAAATTTACAACATATGTCAATGGTGAGGGTGAAATTCATGGTGTAATATACCAGAAAAAGAGGGACTCCTATTTTGTCCTTTGTATGAAGAATAGTTTAGGCTTACTCGGAAGAACAATAGAGCTAAGTTGCCAACAAAACTCAGTGAAAATCTGTAAATAGACTGGCTATTTATAAAACTTTGTCAGTGAAGCAAGAGAGTTAGAAATGGTTGAATCAGGGTATAAATGATCTTTATGACCTGATTTACTACTTCAAAGAAAGACAGTATCAAAATGAGATCTCAGTAGCGATAGTTTCC
Organism: Neotragus moschatus; assembly: GCA_006410615.1. Taxonomy (NCBI): domain Eukaryota; kingdom Metazoa; phylum Chordata; class Mammalia; order Artiodactyla; family Bovidae; genus Neotragus; species Neotragus moschatus. The sequence goes on from SJYA01003206.1 coordinate 2,144,400, forward strand.
AGACATGCTAAGAGTTATCAGACAACAAAGGGATTTTATATTCCTAGAAATACAAGGCTAATGACCAAGAAACATCTGCTTACCCCCCTGCCCACCGCTTTGCCTCACTGCTTCTGGCCTGCAAGGTTCTTTACTAGATTGAGAGGGAAATATTCTGTGCACCTGTAGTTTTCATTGCTCATCTCTGTTTCTCTGGCAGTGTTCATTTTGAAGTTTGCTTTAAGAAAGCCAAACCTATAATTATGTCTTAAATGTTCCTCTCTGAGAATTGCAGACATTAAAGGTCTATTTTGAAGCAGTTTGCGTGGCGTGGGCTTCGTAACTCTGTTAGCACCCGTGGCAGAAAGCTGCAGGATCTACCACAAGTGTGACGATTGTCTGTTAACACTTTTACATCCTTTGCTGGACCAAAAATGTTTTTGAAGCCACAGGCTGCATTTGATTGTTTTTTGTCCTTCTTAGCACTTCTCTCTCCCTCACCCCCACCCCCATCCATCTCCAGGCCATAACCACCTTCCCCTGATTTTATTTATTAATTTTTAATTGTGGCTAAAAACCCCCAACATAGTATTTACCATCTTAACCTCTTTTAAGTGTAGGGTTTAGTGGTGTGAAGTATGTTCACATTGTTGTACAACATCCTGATTTTTACCTCCTAAAACAATTCTGAGATTCAATTACTTCCCTCCAACATTTATGGAGGCCCATGCAGCCACATGAAGAGGCCCAAGTGGAAGAGAATTAGGTCCCTGGCTTACAGCTGAGCTTGCAGCAGACAGTGGGGAGCAAATGCCAGACTTACAAGTGAGTTATCTCACAAATGGACACTCTTGTCCAGTTGATCTGTCCCAGCTGACACCGCATGGAAGAGATGTGAACAGGCGTCAATGAGTTGTTTCCCCAATTGCAAAATTTTTAGCCAAAAAGCAAATACTGTTGTTTGAAAACACTTAAGTTTTGGGATGGTTTGTTATACAGAAATAGATAACTGAAACATAATTTGCATAACTAGAAATGGGATCCTGGTGTCACAGTGCTAAGTCACTTCAGTCGTGTCCGACTCTGTGCCACCCCATAGGCAGCAGCCCACCAGGCTCCTCTGTCCCTGGGACTCTCCAGGCAAGAGCACCAGAGTGGGCTGCCATTTCCTTCTCCAGTCACAGTGTCACAGTGACCAACCCCAAACAAGTGGCAGTGGCTTTGGGGTCAGGTGTTAGATAGAAGCTGGAAGAACTTTGAGGAGTCTGCTCATGAAGAGCATTTTTTTTTTCTTCTTTTTTTATTTCTTTTTTGGCCACACCCTGTGGCTTGCAGGATCTTAGTTCCCGGACTAGGAATTAAACCTGTGCTTCCTGCCATGGAAGCCCAAGTCCTAACCACTGGACCACTGGGGAAGTGCCAGAGAACTTTGTTTAAAGACACTGAGTATTGTCACTGCAGGCAAGAGAAAAGGGGACTCTATTTACATATTGGAACTAGCCTGCTATTATGTGAAAGATACCTAATGAACATATGGATCTAGCTAGATCTGGATAGAATGTCAAAAGGATTAGATGGTTGCTTTTAGACGTTTTTGATTTAGCGCAAGAGAAGTGAAGTGAGCTAAAGGAAAAAGGAACTGTTCCAATTTCAATCACAATCTGGGGGAACAATCTAAAGAAGCCAGGACTTACTGGATTTGAAATAAAGCTGCTTTATTCCTAGATTCTCCACTCTCAAAATAAAATATGGCCTCAGGGTAAAGCTCAGAGCCAGGGTGCTACCAGAAAAATCTGGCCTTAAGTAATGTTCAAGACAAGGATGTAGGGGACTTCCCTGATGGTCCAGTGCTAAGACTCCCAATGCAGGGGGCCCAGGTTCTATCCCTGGTCTGAGAACAAGATCTCACAGGCCACAACTAAAGAGTCCACGGGCTGCAACTAAGATCAAAGATCCTGCAGGCTGCAACTAAGACCCAGGGCATGGCCTGAAGAAAATAAAACCACAAGGATGTAGTCAGAAGACCCTCGTGGTAGGCAGTGTCTGTAGTGGCCCTCAGTGATCCCTACTCCCTGGTACCCAAGCCCTGGTATAATAAATTCTTCCCCTGGAGTGTGGGCTGGACACACGCATGCATGCATTCTCAGACCTTTCAATTGTGTCCTACTCTTTGCAACCCCATGGACTGTAGCCCGCCAGGCTCCTCTCTGCCTGGGTTTCTCCAGGCAAGAATACTCGAATAGAGTGCCATGCCCTCCTCCAGGGGATCTTCTCCATCGAGGGATTGAATGCATGTCTCCTGCATTGCAGGCAGATTCTTTATCACTGAGCCATCAAGGAAGCTTGGGCTGGACATAGTGACTTGCTTGTAATGACTAGGACATAGCAACAGTGATGGATATCACTTCCGAGATTAGATTACAGAGACCTCAGCTCCCATTGTACACACTCGCTCTTGCTTTCTCATTGCTGCCTCTGAGGGAAACCAGCAGCTATGATATTGGCTGTCTGATAGAGCGGCACATGTGGTAAGGAGTGGTGGATGCCTCCATCCGAGGGTCAGCAAGGAACTGGGGCTTTCAGTCCAACAACCCAAGAGGATCTAAATCCTGCCGACAACCACGTGATTATGCCTGGAAGCATTCCCCTAAGTGCAGCCTTAGTTAGATAAGCCCTATTACAGACTGAATGTTTGTATCCTCTCCCAAGTTCATATTATGAAGCCCTAATCCCCAGTGTTGAAACTCCAATACTTTGGCCACCTAATGGGAAGAACTGACTCATTTGAAAAGACCCTGATGCTGGGAAAGATTGAGGGCAGGAGGAGAAGAGGACGACAGAGGACGAGATGGTTGGATGGCATCGCCGACCCAATGGACATGAGTTTGAGTAAACTTCAGGAGTTGGTGATGGACAAGGAGGCCTGGAGTGCTGCAGTCCATGGAGTCGCAAAGAGTCTGGACATGACTGAGCAACTGAACTGAACTGAACTGAATCCCCAGTGTGATGGTATTAGGATGTATAGCCTTTGGGAAGTAATTAGGTTTAGATGAGGTCACAAGGGAGGAGCCTATATGATCAGATCAGGGCCCTTATAAGAGGAGACACCAAAGCTTCTGGCACCTCTGCTCTGTGAGTAGACAGATGCTCATCTGCAACCCAGGAGGAGGGCCCTCCTCAAAAGCCAGATTGTCTGGAACCTTGATCTTGGACTTCACAGCCTCCAAAACTATAAGGAAAAAAAAAAAAAAGTTTAAACCACTAGTCTATATTATCTTATTACTGGAAACTGATACAGATCAGGTTGACATCTTGGTTTACAACCTTTGAGAGATCTTAAGGCAGAGGACCCAGCTAAGCAGAGCCTGGATTCCTAACCAACAGAAAGTGTGAAGTGTGCGAAACATAACAGTTTGAAGCCATTAAATGTCAGAGTAAATTGTTATACAAAGAGACTATCTCAGAAAAATTTAAGGTAGTACCTTGTAGATCCTTTCAATCTAGAGAGCAGGGCTTCTGGGGATCTAAATGATGTTGTCCCTTAATAGTGTACAAAGGCCGAGAAGATAGAGAGGGGTCTTTCTTTTCTTTTTTTGCCTGCACCTTGTGGGATCTTAGAAGTGTGGAGTCTTAACCACTGGACTACCAGGGAAGTCCCTGAGAAGGGCCTGTCTTGATAAAATATATGAATACGGTTTTTGCCTGTGAGAGATGATTGTAACTTTAAGTATATGACACTTCTGGCTTTTTAAGCATTTCTACTACTTAATAGCTTGCACTGAAATAGAAACTATTCATATTGAAAAGAGGTCTCTGGACCTTTAGTATTATACACAGGCTGAGGAAACTATTTATTTGCAATGATGAACTGTTTCCAAAAGGGAAGATAACTCAAGATGCATGAAAGAGTCACTGAGAATTACTCCTAAAGATCAGGAGTGGGCATAATTAAACAAGTGATATCATTTGACCAGATGGGTTTCAGAATTGCTAGGGACCAGTAGCCACCTCCCTCTCATATTCTTCCCTTTTTAAATGGGAGTATTTATTATGGGGTTTCTGTTCCTAACTTACCATTTGGTGTTGGGTATGTGAGAGACAATTGTGCCCATCTCACATGCTAGCAAAGTAATGCTCAAATCCTTCACGCTAGGCTTCAACAGTATGTGAACTGAGAATTTGCAGATGTACAAGATGGATTTAGAAGAGGCAGAGGAACCAGAGATCAAATTGCCAACATCCGCTGGATCATAGAAAAAGCAAGAGAATTCCAGAAAAACATCCACTTCTGCTTCATTGACTGCACTAAAGCCCTTTGACTGTGCAGATCACAACAAGCTGGGGAAAATTCTTCAAGAGATGGGAATACTGGACCACCTTACCTGGCTCCTGAGAAACCTGTGTGCAGGTCAAGAAGCAACAGTTAGAACAAGACATGGAACAACAGACTGGTTCCAAATTGGGAAAGGAGTATGGCAAGGTTGTATATTGTCACCCTGCTTATTTAGCTTCTCTGCAGAGTACATCATGTGAAATGCCAGGCTGGATGAAGCATGAACTGGACTCAAGATTGCTGGAAGAAATATCAATAACCTCAGATATGCAGATGACACCACCCTTATGGCAGAAAGCGAAGAGAAACTAAAGAGCCTCTTGATGGAAGTGAAAGAGGAGCATGAAAAAGCTGGCTTAAAACTCAACATTTAAGATCATGGCATCCGGTCCCATCACTTCATGGCAAATAGATGGGGAAACAATGGAAATAGTGACAGACTTTATTTTCTTGGGCCCCAAAATCACCTCGGACAGTGACTGAAGCCATGAAATTAAATGATGCTTCCTCCTTGGAAGAAAAGCTGTGACAAACCTAGACAGCTATTAAAAAGCAGAGACATTACTTTGCCAACAAAAGTCCATATAGTCAAAGTTTACCCAGTAGTCATATATGGATATGAAAGCTAGACCATAAAGAATGCTGAGTGCTGAAGAACTGATGCTTTTGAACTGTAGTGTTGGATAAGACTCTAGAGAGTCCCTTGGACAGCAATGAGATCAAACCAGTCAATCCTAAAGGAAATCAACCTTGAATATTCATTGGCTACCTGATAAAAAGAGCTGACTCACTGGAAAAGACCCTGAGGCTGGGAACAGAGAATGAGATGGTTGGATGGCATCACTGACTCAAGGGACAGGAGTTTGAGCAAAATCAGGGAGACAGTGAAGGACAGGGAAGCCCTGCGTGCTGCAGTCCAGGGGTCGCAAAGTGCGACACAGTTAAGCAACTGAACAACAAATGTGAAAGATATTTTGTATCTTATGTCCACTGATCTTCAGATCAAAAAAACATTGTGTCTGAGGAGCCATAGTTAAGGAACACACCAAGGAGCCACATGTGTACTTGCACCTGACTTAGATACTGCTATTCTAGACCAGGGACTGGCAACTTTTCCCATATAGGGCCAAATAGAAAATATTTTAGGCTTTGCAGGTCACATGTGTGATCCCTGTTGCATATTATTCTTTGTTTTTGTTTTTTATGATCCTGAATAAATCTAAAAACCATTCTTATCTCAGGGCTGTACAAAAATAGCCCACAGGTGAGGTTTGGCCCTCAGACTGAAAAGTGAAAGTCACTTAGTCCTGCCACGGGATCTCACTGGAGAGCATCCACCGCCAAGCCAGCTCACTCCGAAGGCTGGCTGCTGATGCAGGGAACTCAGATAAAGCTGAGTGGGGTTGAAGGAGCTGGCTAGGGCTTGAGTTTCCTCCATGTGGGCCTCTCCCGGTGACTTCTTGTGTTTTCTTGTTACATGGAAGCTGGGTTTAAAAAGGGAGGAAACAAAAGATGCCAGATTTTTTTTTTAATTTATTGGAGTATAGTTGCTTTCTAGTGTTGTGTTACTTTCTGATCTACAACAAAGTGAATCATCCATACATATACATATATCCCCTCCCTCGTGGACCTCCCACCGCACCTCCTTGGCACCCCTCTAGGTCATCATAAGGCACGGAGCTGAGTTCCCTGTTCTATGCTATACAGCAGCTTCCCACTAGCTATCTGTTTTACACATGGTAGTGTATATATGTTGGACTTCCAGTGGTAAGGAACCTGCCTGTCAATAGAAGAGACACAAGAGATGCTGGTTTGATCCCTGGTTTGGGAAGATCCCCTGGAGGAGGGCTTAGTTGCTTAAAGGCGTGTGGGATCCTCCCAGATCAGGGATTGAACTTGTGTCTCCCATGTTGGCAAGCAGATTCTTTATCATTGAGCCACCAGGGAAACCCTACCCAGAAATTTTTTATGCCTGGGTGCAGAATTGCCAGACTGTCATTTCCTCTACATACTATTGCTTGAAGTAGAAACAGGCCTTTACCTCTGGATGGCAGGAGTCGTGTGTATGTACCAAAAAGTGATGTTATTTGGCGCCATGTTTGATTTTTTTGTTATTTGAACTCGGGGGGCTCAGATGGTAAAGAATCTGCCTGCAATGCCGGAGACATGGGTTTGATCCCTGGATTGGGAAGATTCCCTGGAGAAGAAAATGGCAACCCACTCCAGTATTCTTGCCTGGGAAAATCTGATGGACAGAGGAGCCTGGAGGGCTATAGTCCATGGGGTCACAAAGAGTCAGACAGGACTGAGCGACTTTCACTTCACTTGTGTGCAGGTAAATGATTCTTGTTCTCAGCCACTAGCTTTCGGGGGTGGTTATTTATGTAGCAATAGAGAATGAAAACACTGGAGCAGGGAATAATGGAAGCCAAGTTCTGCAAACCAGGAAACACTGGACATTCTTAAGGACGGGCCAGCATGGTACCCCTCCACCCAAGAGTTAGATTTGTAAAACAGCGAAGAGTGCAGATGCCGTTTCTGGTGTGTACTTTCCTTTCCACGACAAGAAAAGCAGAATTGAAAAAATATACACAGTGCCTTCAGAACCTCCATAAAATTCACTAAATACATGATGATAAGTAGAACACAACAAAGCCAGATTGAGGTGTGGCTGTAGGGCAGTTGGCAAGCACGCTTTTGATAAGTGACTTTTTTTTTTTTTTGGTAACCGATTTTATAGCTGTGATTTGAATTTGTGCTTCAGGAAAATAGTAAATTAGCAAATGTCTCTGGCCTTTTAGAGACTCATAAACAGTCAAAAGTCAAATGCTAAAATAAACATGGTAAATGTCTACCGTACTCTAACTTGCTGAGAATGTAAAGAAGGTATACGTGAGCATTAGGGATAAGGCTGAAGATTTCATTCATTTAGTCATTGTTAAGAACCACCTGAGGTACTTCCCTGGCACTTCAGTGGTTCAAACTCCATGCTCTCACTGACAAGGGCCTGGGTTCAATCCCTGGTTGGAATACTAAAAGCCAACAAGCCCCACAGCATGGCCCAAAAATTAAATAAACAGAAATACATTAAAAAAAAATTGCCCTTTAGAAAGAAATTTTTAGTGGCTTGTATAGATTTGAGTGAGGTGAGATGGGAGATGGGAAACAGGAATGGTGAATGGTCCATGGTCAAGCAGAGAAAAAAGGATGGACATGAATGCCATTTCCAATGGGGAAGCTATGTGATGTGACAAATGACTGAATGTAGGAACTAAGGAAGAATAAGGCATCTGACCTAAAAGCCAAGGCTTCAAGGATTTAGTGCTGCCAACTCCAGAAAGAAAAGAAAGAAAAAAACAGATGTCAGGAAAGAGTTGGTTGTACGGTTAGATGAGCATCAAGTTCAACATCAAGTTTATAAGGTTTGCAAGTGTCAGGATCACACTGATGGTTGGAAAATGGGTCTGCAACCCAGAAGAGATAGGAGCTAATATGTATATTTGGGTGCCATCGGAATTGAAATCATCAGTTCAGTTCAGCTCAGTTACTCAGTCATGTCCGACTCTTTGCAACCCCATGAATCGCAGCACGCCAGGCCTCCCTGTCCATCACCAACTCCCGGAATTCACTCAGACTCACGCCCATCGAATCAGTGATGCCATCCAGCCATCTCATCCTCTGTCGTCCCCTTCTCCTCCTGCCCCCAATCCCTCCCAGCATCAAAGTCTTTTCCAATGAGTCAACTCTTCGCATGAAGTGGCCAAAGTACTGGAGTTTCAGCTTTAGCATCATTCCTTCTAAAGAAATCCCAGGGTTGATCTCCTTCAGAATGGACTGGTTGGATCTCCTTGCAGTCCAAGGACTCTCAAGAGTCTTCTCCAACATCACATAGGTAAGCTAAAAAAAAAATAAGAGATTGAAGAATAGAATCTTAGGAAGCATCTATGCTAAGATAGCACAAGGAGAAAGACTAGCCAGAAAAGAGGCAGACCAAGGAGTCAGGTATAAAAGGGGAACAAGCACACTAATAAAAATAATACCAGCTAAAAGCANTAGGTAAGCTAAAAAAAAAATAAGAGATTGAAGAATAGAATCTTAGGAAGCATCTATGCTAAGATAGCACAAGGAGAAAGACTAGCCAGAAAAGAGGCAGACCAAGGAGTCAGGTATAAAAGGGGAACAAGCACACTAATAAAAATAATACCAGCTAAAAGCACTGGCCAGGGAACTGTGCTACAGACTTTATGTGGATTGTCACATTGTATTGTTTGAAGACAGCAGGTGAAACCTACATGTTTCTGTTCACTCTGTTCCAAAACCTGCAATAAAAACACAGAAAAGATTTCTTGCTGTGCCGGTTATCATTTAAGATGTAAATTAACAAGGATAAAGAGAATGAAAGAGAACAGCAGCAATAAAATTGGGGGAAGCTAAGAAAATGAAATCCTAAGCCTGATGGGAGAAAATTGAGAAGCAGCCTTACACTGAAGAATCCCCAAAAGCTTTGAAAGCAGCTGGTAGCGTGGAAGTGAGAGTGAAAATGGGGCTCTAGCCTGGAGGATTGATCGAAAGGAAAGTGTTTTGTACCCAGATTCCTCTTTTTTTTTGCACATTTTATTGTTAACATTCTCTTTTTTAGCAATATCCAGCAGAAAAAAGAAAAACAGCATGTTTTCCTATTTATCGGAAATTAATTTCTCTTCTAATGAAAAAAGCCTCCTTGAGACTTCTTCATTGGCGGTCTAGTGGTTAAGACTATGCACTTCCACTGCAGGGCACATGGGTTCGATCCCTGGTCAGGGAGTTAAGAAGTCACATGCCACAAAAGTGAAAGTCGTGTCTGACTTTTGGTGACCCCATAGAAGATACAGTCCATGGAATTCTCCAGGCCAGAAAACTGGAGTAGGTAATCGTTCCCTTCTCCCGGGGGCCTTCCCAACCCAGGGATTGAACCCAGGTCTCCTACATTGCAGGCAGATTCTTTACCAGCTGAGCTACCAAGGAAGCCCCCACATGCCATGGAGCCTGCATTCCCCCCTCCCCAAAAAAGCCTCATCAAATCAGTTTAAATATAAAGTAAGTATATAAATTTTTAAAAGACAAAGAAATAGGTCTAATTAGATAAGATAAACATCAGTGGCTGAAAGGTTGCAAAACTAGATCTTTGTGTGTGTGTGTGTGTGTGTGTGTGTGTGTGTGTGTGTATAAATTTAAGGTCTCAGTAATCCTGAGCATTACCATAATTTTTACCCTAAGTGACATATATTAAAATGTATGTATGACTAATCTTTGTAAATGTAAAATGGATATTCTCTGACTGAAAAGGTTCAAAACTAGAGGCTGGATATATTCTCCTTGGTCCAATAGATTTTTTAAACAGTTTGTTTCAACAATTTAATTGGTTTGCTTTAAATTTATTTTTTTTAATCAATTTTAATGTGTATTTTAATGTGTAATAAAAGTTATTATTATATACTAATACTCTATACCTGCTTTTTAAATTAACCACATTATGAATGTTTATCCATATTAAGACACCTTACATTTTCCTATCTAACCTTTTTTTAAGCTTTGAAGAATGCCGCTATGTGTGTTCAACTTGTATATGAGTGAACATTTAAGTTGTTGACAATTTCTTAATATTAAATAAGGACTATCCATGCAGAAATGTCTTCATACATTGCCTTATTATTTCCCTTGAATACATTCTAAAGAAATTTCTTAGTCACAGTCCCACTACTAGGCATATACTCTTGTGCATGCATGCTAAGTCGCTTTAGTTGTGTTTGACACTTTGTGACAAAATCACTGCAGATGGTGACTGCAGCCATGAAATCAAAAGATGCTTACCCCTTGGAAGAAAAGTTATGACCAACCTAGATAGCATATTCAAAAGCAGAGATATTACTTTGCCGACTAATGTCCGTCTAGTCAAGGCTATGGTTTTTCCAGTAGTCATGTATGGATGTGAGAGTTGGACTGTGAAGAAGGCTGAGCACCAAAGAATTGTGCTTTTGAACTGTGGTGTTGGAGAAGACTCTTGAGAGTCCCTTGGACTGCAAGGAGATCCAACCAGTCCATTCTGAAGGAGATCTGCCCTGGGATTTCTTTGGAAGGATGCTGCTGAAGCTGAAGCTCCAGTACTTTGGCCACCTCATGCAAAGAGTTGACTCATTGGAAGACTCTGATGCTGGGAGGGATTGGAGGCAGGAGGAGAAGCGGACGACCGAGGATGAGATGGCTGGATGGTATCACTGACTCGATGGGCGTGAGTCTGAGTGAACTCCGGGAGTTGGTGATGGACAGGGAGGCCTGGCGTGCTGTGATTCATGGGGTCACAAAGAGTCGGACACGACTGAGCGACTGAACTAAACTGAACTGACCCTATAGACTGTAGCCCGCCAGACTCCTCTGTCCATGGGATTCTCCAGGCAAGAATACTGGAGTGGGTTGCCATGCCCTCCTCCAGGGGATCTTTCTGACCCAGGGATCTAACCCATGTCTCCTTTAGTTCCTGCATTGCAGGCAGATTCTTTACCACTAAGCCACTGGGAAAGCCCATATACCCTGAGAAAATCATAATTCAAAAAGACACATGTACTCCAGTGTTCATTGCAGCACTATTTACAATAGCCAGAACATGGAAGCAACCTACATGTCCATCAGTGAAGGGATGGGTAAAGAAGTTGTGGTATATATATACAATGGAATATTACTCAACTGTAAAAAGGAATGGAATTGCATCAGTTGTAGTGTGGTGGATGGACCTAGAGTCTGTCATACAGAAGTAAGTCAGAAAAAGAAAATATTGTATATTAAAGCATATATATGGAATCTAGAAAAATGGTACCAATGAACTATTTGCAGGGCAGAAACAGAGATGCAGACAGAGAGAACGAACTTGTAGGCAAACTGGGGGATGGAGAGGATGGGACGAACTGAGAGAGTAATACTGACATGTATACACTTCCATGTGTGAAACAGACAGCAAGTGGGAACCTACTGCATATCCCAGCGAGCTCAGCTCGGGACTCTGTGAAGACCTGGAGGGGTGAGATGGGGGTGGATGAGAAGGAGGCTCAAGAAGGAGTGGATATATGTATACTTACAGATGATTTATGCTGTTGTACAGCAGAAACCAACACAACATTGTAAAGCGACTATACTCCGATTAAAAATATTTTTTAAAAAAGAAATGAATTACACATGAGTTCTTCATACTAGCTGTAATTGAATGAATAAGTTTTTTGAGCTGTACATCATATGGACAACTGTTTGATATCACAGAGTTACTGCTTCCTGTTGATTTTTTATTTTTGTGCATGAGCCTGGTATCATGGAAATCGAAGCAAATTTAGCAATAGTGCATCTATGTTAAGCCCAAGTCCTGCCACCTGTAAGAATCAACTTTGGGAAAGGTGCCTCATCTCGTTTAGATGTGGCACCTCTCGTTTATTTGTAAAGTCGGACTAGTGACCGTGGCTCACCTTCTTCTCAGAGCTGAAGTCAAGACCGTTTGAAATTCAATACCATATTTTATTTTAACAGAAGTACAAAGTTAGGACACACATTGCCGGTCCATCAGCTCCTTGATTGATATGCTGACACATGACCACATGAAATAAATTTGTTGTAAGCCAAGTCCATACAATATGCTCTGCAATGCTAAAACAGACCCTGCTTTCTGGAGACTAACTCAGCTAAGGACTTGGCGTGCTTTTTCAGTCTTTATGAGGAAATACAGACTTCCTATTAAAAGGTTCATTCTTTTTGAAAAGGTTGAGTAGGATGAGTCTTAAAAAAAAAACAGGTGGTTAAAATTTAGGTCTGAAGCCCATTCTGAGAATATCCTCTGGCGCTGGGCCCACAGCCTATATGTTTACCTCTTTTATTTTATTTTTTTTTCAGTACTATATATTTTATTGGATTTTGAACTGCATGTGATTTCTTCACTTTAAACTCTTGCTTTTCACTGTGTAGTTGTTTGTGAGATAGTGGCTATGATCACATTGACCTATCAGGTCTGCCTCCTTTTTTGATCAATCTATTTCTTTTACCTGGGTGTGTGCCATCGCTCAGTCATGCCTGACTCTTTGCCGCCTCATGGACTGTAGCCTGCCAGGCTTCTCTGTCCACGGAATTTTCCAGGCAAGAATACTGGAGTGAGTTACCATTTCCTCCCCTAAGGTATCTTCCTGACCCAGGGACGGAGCCCACATCTCCTTCATCTCCTGCATTGGCAGGAGGATTCTTTACCACTGTGCCACCTGGGAAGCCCATTTCTGTTATATTTTTGCTAATTAATACAAATGTTATTTGCTGAAGTACTTTCCATAAAGACCTAGACAAGAAATATTGATATTTACAGCCATATGAATCTTTTTGTTTCTCCTTTCATTTAAAGGATTTTCTTTCATCCATTAACCACAAGGAAGTGTTTGAGTAAAGTGTTCCATCCTGTTCCCACAGCTGACTGTAAATCTGGAACTTTTCTGGTTTTCATCTGTTTATTATGTGTGTGTGTGTGTGTTTTTTACTTTTTATTTTGAAACAATTTCAAACAGAAAAAAATGGCAAGAACAGTACAAGGAATTCTCATATACTATTCACCCAGAAACATCAAGTTTCATGGACCATCTGTCTTAATGAAAACGTGTGAAACTGAAAGAGTTAGTCCCCCAGTCACAAAGAGTCAGACTCTTTGTGAACCCATGGACTNAGTTACCATTTCCTCCCCTAAGGTATCTTCCTGACCCAGGGACGGAGCCCACATCTCCTTCATCTCCTGCATTGGCAGGAGGATTCTTTACCACTGTGCCACCTGGGAAGCCCATTTCTGTTATATTTTTGCTAATTAATACAAATGTTATTTGCTGAAGTACTTTCCATAAAGACCTAGACAAGAAATATTGATATTTACAGCCATATGAATCTTTTTGTTTCTCCTTTCATTTAAAGGATTTTCTTTCATCCATTAACCACAAGGAAGTGTTTGAGTAAAGTGTTCCATCCTGTTCCCACAGCTGACTGTAAATCTGGAACTTTTCTGGTTTTCATCTGTTTATTATGTGTGTGTGTGTGTGTTTTTTACTTTTTATTTTGAAACAATTTCAAACAGAAAAAAATGGCAAGAACAGTACAAGGAATTCTCATATACTATTCACCCAGAAACATCAAGTTTCATGGACCATCTGTCTTAATGAAAACGTGTGAAACTGAAAGAGTTAGTCCCCCAGTCACAAAGAGTCAGACTCTTTGTGAACCCATGGACTGTAGCCCACCAGGCTCCTCTGTCCAGGGAATTCTCTGAGCAAGAATACTGGAGTAGGTTGCCATTTCCTTCTCCAGGAGATCTTCCCGACTCAGGGATCAAACCCAGGTCTCCTTCATTGTAGGCAGCTTCTTTACCATCTGAGCTACCAGGGAAACCCCATCTGTCTCAACAATGTCCTTTAAAGCAAAAGGGTCCAATCCGGGTCACATACTGTCGGGTGTGAATGTGTCTTGTTAGATCTCTTCAGGTTTCTTTGACCTAGAATCGTTCCTCGGTTATTTTGTAGCATATCCTTCAACTGGGTTTGTCTGGTGCTTTCTCTTTTCATGATTAGATTATTACCCATCTTTGGCAGGGATATCAGAAAAGTGATGCTATGTTTTTCTTATTGCGAATCAGGAAGCTCATGTCAGAGGGTCTGAAAATAACGTTAATAGTATCTGATGGTAAGGTTACTCTTTTTCCTCATAATTAATCATTATTTTGTGGGAAGGAACTTTGAGGCTGTGTAAATATCCTGTTCTCATCCAACTTTCACCTTCCGGTTTTAGCATCAGTTGATGTTTCTTGCCTCAGTTAAAAATCACTATAATGACCGACAAGTGGTAGTTTTCTAATTCAACCACTCTTTTCAAACTGGTTAGTTGGCCTTCTGCCTGTGTGTTTACTCATTTGTCTATTGACAAGTAGTGTGGACTGGTGGATTCCTATTCTGTTCAATGGAATATAATCTGTTACTGTCATTATTTATTTATTTGTTTTTAAATATTTATTTATTTAAGGGCTTCCCTTGTAGCTCAGTTGGTTAAAAAGAAAACCTGCCTGCAATGCAGGAGACCTGGGTTTGATTTCTGCGTAGGGAAGATCCCCTAGAGGAGGAAATGGCAACCCACTCTAGTATTCTTGCCTGGAGAATACCATGGACAGAGAAGCCTGACAAGCTACAGAGTACAAATTTATTTATTTGGCTGCATTGGATCTTAGTTGCAGCATGCAGAATCTTCGTTGTATCATGTGGGAACTTTCATTGAGGCACACAGACTCTCCGGTTGCGGTACAAGAGTTTAGTTGCTCCATGACATATGGATATTAGTTCCCCGACCAAGGATTGAATCCGAGTCCCCTGTATTGCAAGACAGATTCTTAACCAATGGACCAGCAGGGAGGTCCCTGTTATTCTTTATTTTGATGCTCAGATTTTCCCAGATTTGAGCCCCATTCAAACTGCCTCCTGTGTCTCTTTGTTACATCCCATCAGTCTATAAGCACTTCCTTACATTCTGGTAAAAGAAGATGTCACAGACTCCAATGGTGCTTCCCATGCCCCAGCCCTGGAATCAGTCATTTCTACAAGGACGCCTTTTAGTGGAGAAAAGGAATTTAGATACCAAGATCTGGGTATTAGGTGCTCATTGCTACCAGTTCTCTTAATGGGCAGAGCAAGGGAATATATAAAAGTGGCATTGTCACACTTAGATTTTTGTACACATACACATACACATAAAATATATATCTTTATTTCTACATCTCTATATTCCATACCATTAGTTCACATCAATCCCTGTAACCCCCATCTAACATACGATGCTCATTCTAGTTTTTTCCTTTTCTATATTTGTAATTCCCTTCTCCATCAGTGAGAAGCCTGGCTCTCATTACCCTCAATGAATTCACCTATTGCTCAGTTCCACTGCACACGCTCTTCTAAGGCCTACCAGGCTGTCACCCTGCTTGGCTGCCTTCCTCCTGTGAACTCCAATCACCTTCCATGCTAGGACCTGCATAATGTTTTTAAAATTAAATTCCTGAGGGACTTCCTTGGTGGTCCAGTGCAGGAGATGCAGGTTCCACCTTGGTCGAGGAACCAAGATCCCACATGCCTCGGGGCAACTCAGCCCGTGGGCCACAACTAGAGAAGCCCACGTGCCACAGCGAACAACCAGTGCAGCCCCCCACCAAATAATTATTTTTAAAAGATGGCTCTGGAGGCTCATTTCCTCTCCCATTTCTGTAGCTTAGTAAGAAGTTGCTTCAGCAGGTCTACCATAGCTCACCAAAAGGATAGCTTTTTCAGCAAAAGGACATCAGAAGATGAGCTTTGGAAGTTCCTCTATGGAATAAGCTAGTATCATTGATTAGGAAGCTTTTATTCTCATGGTCTAATTTCTCTATAAGTTATACCTTGCTCAAACACATTTATTCACAGAACAGAGAGAGGATGGCAGGCGGCGACCATTCTGTCTGCTCTTTCCATATATTTTCCAGTAAACATCATGTTTATTTATGCATACCTCTAGTGGTGTGCATATCTGTGCCTTGTACATGGCAAAATGCACGTCTTTTAAAATGTTTTCCCAAGCTGGTAACAAAGCAAGGGGAAAGCCTCAGAGGCCAAAAGTAGAATGCCTCAAACCAAAAGAAGATATTTTCAACCAACAAAGAAATAGTATCCAAAATATGTGAACGATTCAAAAGCCAGTAAGAAGACCTATAGTACAATGGGGGGAAATGGACAAAAGAAAAAGAACGGGCAACTGACAGAAGAAAGTCATGGAATATATGAAAATCTCGTTAGTAATTAGGGAAAGAGAAAATGTAAACCACAATATTATTTTATATTGGTAGAAATTTTAAAGTTTGGCAATTTGTCATATAAAATGCATCTCAGGTTAACCAAATAAATGGCAACCAGAAGTTTCTCTTTAAAGAAATATTCTAGCTAATAAATGAAAAGGGAATGATAGCATCTGACAAGTCTGCAGCCTCCACTGAATTAATGAACTAAGCAGTGATCATCAATGATTTCTGCCTTTCCAACAATCAACAGAGACAACCTTCTTCCTAATGGAAGAACATACCACCACTTACAAAATGCTTTTGCCAGAAATTTGATCCTGAATCTAATCCAGTCTCAGGATGCAACAAACATATTGCTGTAAACAGGGAACAGAGGAACCTGTGAAACAGCACCACGAGATTGCCTCCAACAAAACTCAGACCACAGGAAGCTCCAGAACAAACTCTCTGTTTTGCTCATCAAATAAACTGCAATAAGGGGAAAGGGGTAGTTTTTTACTTTGATCCTGATTTGAGCAGATTAATGAAATAAAATGAAATAAAAACAAATAAATGAAATAGAAACAATTAATAGGACTAATGAAATAAAACAAAAGCAGAAGAAACTTGAACATTGACTTGATATTTCATGATATTAGAAAATTGTGGGACTTCTGTAGTGGTCCAGTGATTAAGAATCTGCTTTTCAGTTCAGGGGATGCGGGTTTGATTCCTGGTTGGAGAACTAGGAAATTGGAAACTAGGTTGGAGAACTATGGAAAATTCTGAAAGAGATGGGAATACCAGACCACCTGACCTGCCTCTTGAGAAACCTGTATGCCGGTCAGGAAGCAACAGTTAGAACTGGACATGGAAAACAGACTGGTTCCAAATAGAAAAAGGAGTATGTCAAGGCTGAATATTGTCACCCTGCTTATTNGGGAGGGATTGGGGGCAGGAGGAGAAGGGGACGACAGAGGATAAGATGGTTGGATGGCATCACAGACTCAATGGACATGGATTTGGGTAGACTCTGGCGGTTGGTGATGCACAGGGAGGCCTGGTGTGCTGCAGTTCATTGGGTCCAAAGAGTCGGACACGACTGAGCGACTGAACTAAACTGGAGAACTAAGACCCCACATTCTCTGGGACCACTAAGCCCTTGACCATAACTAGAGAAGCCCAAGTGCCACAACAAAGATTCCACTTTGCACCACTAAGACCCAAGGCAGCCAAAAATACACAAATATTTTTTAAAAGAATTGTTATCCAATTTTCAGTGATAGTGGTCTTGTTCTTGTGTTTTTATAAGGTCTTTTACTAGCTCTTAGGAAGGTTCTTAAAGGAACCTTCTGAGTGAACTGAAAGCATTCTAGATGTTGATCTGGGTGGTAGTTTCCCAGTTGTGGGTATGTGAGAAAACTCATTGACTCAGCTGTAATCTTAACATTTGTATACTTTACTGTATGTAAATCTCAGCTCAGTTTTTTAAAGGTAGGATCTTTTTAAGGATACATTCTGAAATTTTTACAGATGAAGTGATAGTACATCTGGAATTGGTTTTAAAATACTCCAGGATGGCCCATGGAAGATCGGCTGTGGGTCAGTAAGTGTTGAAGTGAAGAATGCTTATAATTCTTGTTTATGTTTGAAATTTTCTAGAATATAAACTTGAAAAAAATCTGCCAAGTTACTGCTGCCAAGGATGTGGAACAATGGAAATCCTCATACGCTACTGGTGAAGATGTGAACTGAACACTATCTCATATTATCTAGTAAAAGTGAAGGTGGTATATTTTATATTAATAACTCATCAACTTCTCTCTGAGGTTATAGCCTAAAGAAACACTAGCACATGTGCTCACACACGTGTGTACATGGAAGATAATTCATACAACACTGCTTCAGTTCAGTTCAGTTCAGTCACTCAGTCGTGTCCGACTCTTTGCAACCCCATGAATCGCAGCACGCCAGGCCTCTCTGTCTATCAGCAACTCCCGGAGTTCACACAAACTCATGTCCATCAAGTCTGTGATGCCATCCAGCCATCTCATCCTCTGTCGTTCCCTTCTCCTGCCCCTAGTCCCTCCCAGCATCAGGGTCTTTTCCAATGAGTCAACTCTTCACATCAGGTGGCCAAAGTATTGGAGTTTCAGCTTTAGCATCAGTCCTTCCAATGAACACCCAGGACTGATCTCCTTTAGGATGGACTGGTTGGATCTCCTTGCAGTCCAAGGGACTCTCAAGAGTCTTCTCCAACACCACAGTTCAAAAGCAACCAAAATAAAAAGAGAAGGAATCATTTCAGATATCAATTGACAGGAGAATAAATAAATGCATGCTAAGTCACTTCAGTGTGTTCGACTCTTTGCAACGCTATGGACCATAGCCTGCCAGGCTCCTCTGTCCATGGGATTCTCCAGGCAAGAATACTACATGCCTTTCAGGGATCTTCCCAACCTAGGGATCAAATCTGCATCTCTTATGACTCCTGCATTGGCAGGCAAGTTCTTTACCACTAACACTACCTGGGAAGCCCTGAACAAATAAATACATGTGATATATATATATATATATATGTGTGTGTGTGTGTGTGTGTGTGTGTGTGTGTGTGTGTATTGTGTATATATATATAAAGGAATTCTAGCTATACTTATTGCCATTGATGAATCTCACAAAACTAATGAGTAAAAACTTTACAAGTCTCAAAAGAATAGTACAGTTGTCTTAATTAAATGTTCAAAATATGCACAACAGTATAAAGTATTTTAGGGGTATATTTGTATATATGCAGTAAAATTATAAAGAAAGCAAATGAATGATAAATACACGATGGTACAATTAGGTAGAGCTTTCTAAGGACTCTGAGGTTCTGATAATATTCTACTTCTTCAGCTGGATAATGGGTGTTTAATACCTTTTATACCCCACATATATGTTATAAAAAACATATGTGTAGAAATATTTTACAGTATTTTAAAAACCACTTCCTGTTGCTTTTCAGCAGTCTTAAGACCTGACTCATAGATAGTGGTGTGGTATGATGCTGGATCATCAGGAATTTGGAAAACCTGGGCTTTAGTTCCAGCTATACTACTAAATGGCTTCCCTGGTGACTCGGCAGTAAAGAATCCACCTGCCAATGCAGGAGACAGGGGTTTGATCCCTGGGTTGGGAAGATCTCCTGGAGAAGGAAACAGCAACCCACTCCAGTATTCTTGCCTGGAAAATCCCGTGGAGAGAGGAGCCTGGCGGGCTACAGTCCATGGGGTCACAAAAGAGTCAGAAATGACTTAGCAACTAAACAACAAGTATTACTAAGTAGCCCTGTGACCTTGAACAATTGATAAAATTCCCTCATCTAGAAAATGGGCAGGTCAGCACTTTCTAACCACGTTCTTCAGAACATTAGTTCTCAGATATGTTACTGGTATTTTGTGGCAACAACAATAAAAAGGCTTTGTGGTCAAATTCATTTGAGGAACTCTGAGTTAAACATTAAGGGGGTTTCCCTATAAGTAGACTTCTCAGAGCAATTTTCACCCCATATACATGCTATTTTTAAAAAAGTATATGTGTAGAAATATTTTATAATATTTAAAAAATTATATCCTGTTGTTTTTTTCAGCAGTCTTAAGACCTGACTCATAGGTGGTGGTAAAGTATGATGCAAGGAACATGCTTGAATATACAAGCATGAGTTGTAAATCTCTGGGAGGAATAGAGAATTTTCAAAAGCAGTTTATCACAAATTCAGGTTTATCTGTGTGAGCATAGTGCAGTTCAGTTCAGTTCAGTCGCTCAGTTGTGTCCGACTCTTTGCAACCCCATGAATCGCAGCACGCCAGGCCTCCCTGTCCATCACCAACTCCCGGAGTTCACCCAGACTCACGCCCATCGAGTCAGTTATGCCATCCAGCCATCTCATCCTCTGTCGTCCCCTTCTCCTCCTGCCCCCAATCCCTCCCAGCATCAGAGTCTTTTCCAATGAGTCAACTGTTCACATGAGGTGGCCAAAGTACTGGAGTTTTAGCTTCAGCATCATTCCTTCCAAAGAAATCCCAGGGTTGATCTCCTTCAGAATGGACTGGTTGGATCTCCTTGCAGTCCAAGGGACTCTCAAGAGTCTTCTCCAACACCACAGTTCAAAAGCATCGATTCTCCGGTGCTCAGCCTTCTTCACAGTCCAACTCTCGCATCCATACATGACTACTGGAAAAACCGTAGCCTTGACTAGATGGACCTTAGTCAGCAAAGTAATGTCTCTGCTTTTGAATACGCTATCTAGGTTGGTGTGAGCATAACCACTATTAAAAAGAACACAGGTTATGTCACAGGATACTCTACTTAATGCACTGTGGTGACTTGAACAGGAAGGAAGTCCAAAAGGGAAAGGATATATGTACATGTGTAGCTGATTCACTCTGCTATACAGTAGAAACTATCACAATGTTTTAAAGCAACTATATTTCAATAAAAATCAATTTAACCCAGGGATCAAACCTAAGTCTCCTGCACTGCAGGCAGATTCTTTACTGTCTGAGCCACCAGGGAAGCCCAATTTTAAAAATAAATAACATAAAATGCTTGAACAGTGGAAAAAATAAAAGGAAACTCTATGTAAAGGGCAAAAAACAAAACAAAAACACAGTTTGGTAAATCCCAGAGTGGTTGTTTTCTAAGGTCTCCTTCAACCTATAACTTTAAGAAATTTGCAGCTCTCAGATAACCCTTACTTCAGGGTGTATGCTGAAGTGCTGGGAAAGAGATGGGAGTTGGGATATTCACCAGGAGAGTATTACGGTGGTCTCGGTATGGAAGCTTGATTACGTTAATGATAGTGTAGTAATAGGCCTGGAAAGGGAAGACAGAGTCAGGAAACATGAACCTGAAGGAACCGTGAAGCAGGGCCAAGCACATGGCCACCCCTTGTATGGTTCAAGTCCACACACCAGTGCTGGTCAGGGAAAACCGCAGCATTTGCGCCTGCAGTGATCAGTTAACCACTCTGAACCTAGCTGTGGCTTTGCAACACGTGGATGTTTTTAGAATCGGAAGGGCTGATCGGTTTCAGTTCTCGTGTTTGCATGGGAACATACTGTCTTGCAGAGTCTGACTCCCCCAAGGTCACATAGCTCATTAGAGTCCAGAGCAGTCCAGCTCAGCCTCCCGATTCCTAGCCCAGCCTCCGGGCCATGACACCCTGACATCCTGATGTGTCTGTATTCGCTTCCATCTTACTAAGGATCTTGTGCCATATTGCACCTATAAAGTGAGGTGGTTGTTAGGTATCCAAGCACTGCAGAACCAAGAGAGGATAATGGGTGCTTTGACCTGGACAGCCATCTCATATCTGCCATTAGTGACATGTGAGAAGGTGAATGCATTAAGGAAAATCAGCCACGCTGTGAATGAATAAATAAATAAAAAGGGGAGAAGAGACAAATCTCCCATGTATGATTCCAAATAATTTATACAAATACTCTGCCTGCAAAGGAACTGGGGAGGAGCATAACCCCTCCTTAAGTGTGGGCTACACATAATAAATTCTTTGTATTAGCATTAGTTTATTTCTTATTTTTGGCTGAGCTGGGTCTTTGGCAGTGTGCGTGGGCTTTCTCTAGATGTAGTGCATGGACTTCTCATTGCGATGGCTTCTCTTGTTTTGGAACACCGGCTTTATAGTGTGGGCTCAGTTGTGGCACATGGCCTTAGTTGCCCCCAAGGCATGTGGGATCTTCCCAGACCAGGAATCAGATTTGTGTTCCCTGCACTCGCAGGTGGATTCTTAACCAGTGGACCAACAGGGAAGTCCTGGGCTACACGTAGTAAATTCTTTCCAAAAAGTAACATGGAAAGTAAGGGTTTACATTTACAATGGAAAAGGCCAGCAAACAGCACCTCAGCCAGTTGGTCAAAGTCAACATCAACAGTGATAAATCGTGTGGATAATATGCATTAATAACATGGGCAATATGTGATGAAAATGGTGCTTTACCTCTGTGTTCCTCCTCTCCCAAACCTATAACCTCACTCTGATCTTGAGAAAAACATCAGACAGTTCCAATGGAAGGGAATCCTACAAAATATCTGGACAGTGCTCCTCAAAACTTTTAAACTCATCCGAAATAAGTCTGAGAAACTGTTAGAGGCAAGAGAAAGCCTAAGGAGATATGACAAGCACAATATGATAACCCCTAGGTGGGGTTCTGGAACAGAAAAGGGACACTAGGTCAAATTAAGGTCTTCTGAATAAAGTATAGTCTTCAGTTAATATTAATGTATCAATACTGTTCATTAGTTAGAATGACTGCACCTTACTAAAGTAAGATATTAATAACAGAGGAACTGGATACATGGGAACTCTCTGTACCATCTAATTTTCCAATGAATCTAAACTGTTCTAAAAAAAAAATCTGTTTTTTAAAACTACCCTTCTCCTCCTCCAGCTCACCCCACCCCCCAAAATCTTCAGGATCAGATAGTTTTATTAGAGAATTCTACCAAACACTTAAAGAAGAATTAAGACCAGTTTTATACAACCTATTCCAGGAAAGAGAAGAGGAGAGAACATTTTCTAACTAATCTTATGAAGCCAACTAATTTTATGAACTCTGATAACAAAAGCAGATAAAGTCAGTAAAAACAACAACAAAAAAAACCAGAACAACATCTCTCAGAAAAAGAATTATGAACCATGACAAATGAGATTTATTCTAGGTATACAAAGCTGGTTCAACATTCAAAAACAAAGAAAAAATTAACACAACATTGTAAAGCAATTATACTCCAATTAAAAATTTTCTAAATAAATAAAGATAATGCGCCAGATCAACAAGCTGAAGAGAAAAAATTGAATGACCATATCAACTTTATGTAGGAAAAATCATTTGTTAAATTTCAGAACTGATTCATGATAAAACTCTTAGAATGTAACAAATAGCATCTACAAAATACCCTAGAGCTATAACACACTTAATGATGAAAAAATGAACACTTTCTCTCTAAGATCAGGGAACCGCGACTTCCCCGGTGGTCCAGTGGTTAGGACTCTGCTCTTCCACTGCAGGGGACACCGGTTTGATCCTTCATTGGAGAAGTAAGATCCTGCATGCCACCTGGCATGGCCAATTTTTTTTTAATTTAATAAAATAAAAATAAAGAAAAAGATCAGGAACAAGGCAAAAAAGTCTCCTCTCACTCTTATCAACATAGTCCTGGAAGTTCTATCCATTGCAACAAGCAAGAAAAATAAATTTTTTTAAAAGGTAGACAAATTAGATAGGAGGAAATAAAATTACCTCTATTTGCAGACAACATGATTGTCTATGTGGAAACCTTAAGAAGTCTACAAAAATAATCTTTTAGAGCTAATAAGTTCAGCAAAAGTTTAGGATATATGATCAACACACAAAAATACTATAGCATTTCAGTTTGATAGTAAACTTACAGAAATTAAACTTAAAACACAATGCCACTTACAATCACTCAAATAAAGCAAGAATATTTAAATATACATAAAGCATGATCTGTATGCTGAACATTACAAAACTTCAGTGAAAGAAATCAAAGGAGATCTAAATAAATGAATACACATATTGTGGTTATAGCTAGAAAGTCCAACATATTTAAAGTATCAGTTCTCCCCAAACTGACCTTAGATTTAATACAGTTCCTATCAAAATCCCAGCAAGATTTTTTTGCACACATAGAGAAGCTTATTCTAAAATCTATAAAGAAAGTCATGGGCTTAAAACAGCTAGAGCCATCTTGGCAAGAATCAAGTGGAGGAATCACTCCCCCTATATTGAGGCTTGCTGTATAGCTACAGTAATCAAGGTAGAGATATAGCTGCAACAATGGAACAGAATAAAGATTCCAGAAATAGAGCCACAGAAATACAGTCAATAATTGTTGGTAAAGCAATTCAATAGAGGGAGGAGAACATTTTCAACAAATAGCACTGGAGCAACTGGCCGTTCAGAGACCAAAAAATAAACAAAGTTTGACCTAAACTCTACACCTATGCAAAAATTAACTAAAAATGGATTGCTGATTTAACGTAAAATGTAAGGCTATAACATATTTTAGGTATAAACATAAGAGAAAATCTTGGTCTAGAGCTAGACAAAGAGCTCTTTGACGACACAGAAGCACAATACATAAATGGAAAAACTGATAGATCGGCAGACTTCATCAAAATTGAAAACATTTCCTCTGCAAAAGACCATGTTGAAATGATGAAAAGATAAACTACAGACTGGGAATGAGTATTTACAAATCACATGTGTGACAAAGGACTAGTATATGAAACACACTCAGAGAACTTGCAAAGTTGAACAGTAAAATAAAAAAGGTCAATTAGAAAATGGGCAAAAGACACAAACACATCTTTCACTGATGAACATATACAGATGGCGAATAACCACATGAAAGATATTCAACGTCATTAGCCCTCAGGGAAATGCAAATCAAAATTACAACAAGATATCACTACACCTCTACCAGAAGGACTAAATTAAGAAATCTCAACACTAAATGCTTGTGAGGATATAGAGAAATTGGATCACTTGTATATTGTGGGTGGGAATGTAAAAAATATAGCCAGTCTGGAAAACATTTTGGCAATTTCTCAGAAAGCTAAACATGCAATTACCTTATGATCCAGCAATTGTACTCCTGGGCATTTATCCCAGAGAAATGAAAAGTTATATTGACACAAAAACTTGTACATGAATGTTCATGGACGTCTTCTTTGTAATAGACAGAAGCTGGAATCAGCCGAAATGTCCTCCCACAGGTTAATGGTCAGGTAAACTGTGGAACATCTTTCCTACCACTTAGCAATAAAAAGGAATGAACTACGGATACCCAGGACAACTTGAATGACTCTCCAGTGAATTATCCTAACTGAAAAAAGCCAGTCCCCAAAGGTTGCACAGTGGATGATTCTATTTACATAACATTTCAAAAAATGATAAAATTTTAGAAATGGTAGAAAGATAGATGTCAGGGTAGGGGACTTGGGGCTGGGGGTGGGGTAGGGCAGGAAGGAGGTGTATGTGGTTTAAAGAGGCATCCTCGTGGTGTTGGAATATTCAGTATTTTGACTCTGGTAGCAGATACATGAGCCTATTCAGATGATAAAATTGTATAGAACTTAATAAACACATAGGCATGCAAACAAGTGAGTATCAATAAAGCTAGGGAAATTTGAATAAGATCAGTGGATTGTAGCCATGTCAATTACCTGGTCATAATACCATAGTATAATTTTGCAAAGTGCTACCATTGGGGAATACTGGGTAAAGGATAAAGAGACTCTCTGTATTATTTCAGACAACTGCATGTCAATCTATAGTTATTGCAACAAAAAGTTTTCAATTAAAATATGTTGTGTAAATACCTAGATGCCATGGTTTCCAATGAGTTTTGATGTTACAGTAGCTTAGACAAGCAAATGATGGTACATAAGAAGAAGAGAAAGGAATGTGGAAAGGGCAATTTTAAAAAGCAAGGAAGAGAAGCTATAAGAAATGCCCGACAGAGTCTCTGCATTTTGGAAGTATGGATAACATACTAAGTTGCTAAAAGTACTGAAATTTCCTCTCTATATATTGTCTACTTTCAATTTCTGATTCTTACAGGAGCTGGTCTATTTGTAATATACAGGCATGAACCTCTTTATGGATCTAATTTATGAAATTCTCTCCATTTTAGGATGGGTATATCTTCTTCCCTTGACTTTCAGTGTCCAACTTAAGCTGTATTAAACATTTCTGGCAATGATTCATTTACTTCTGATTTGTCAAGTACAATCCTGTAATTTTTGGTTTTCCTTCCAATCTTTTGACTTCGTGCTTCTTGACGTAAATGGTTTACCTTGAAAATTGTCCAGTGTTTCATAAATGTATCCATATAAGGCATGATCAAAAAGCAATGCCGCCTCATTTTTATCTTCCTTGTCAGCGATCAGTCATTTGCCAAAAATTATTCTTTGATGTCCCTGAATCTTCTGTTTCTAGTTCTGAAATTACATTAAGGGCCAGTGGTTGGAAGCTAATTAAAAAGAGCTTTGTAGCAAAGTGATTTTAGCTCAGCTGCATCTCATGATCTCCTGCTTTTTAAAAATATCAGATGCTAGGCTCTACCCCACGCTTACTAATTTTATCCCATTAACAATTATTTGAGGTAGGTTACTGTTATTATCACAATTTTATAGATGAAGAGAGTTAGGTCAGAAAAGATGGATGACTTGCTCACAGACACACACAGTAAGCCAGGGAGCTGACATTTGAACCCAAGTCAGGCAGTCTGACTCCAGAATCTATACTCTTGACCTCCAAAGCCTCCTAGACTTCCTGAATCACAGTCTCTTAAGTGTTGGTCCAACAAAGCTCTGTCTAGTCTAAGCTATGGTTTTTCCAGTAATCATGTATGAATGTGAGAGTTGGACCGTAAACCAGGCTGATGAGCTTCAAAGAATTTATGCTTTTGAATTGTGGTGTTGGAGAAGACTCTTGAGAGTCCCTTGGACTGCAAGGAGGTCCAACCAGTCCATCCTAAAGCTTTGTTGTTGTTCAGTTGCTCAGTCATGCCCGACTCTTTGAGACGCCATGGACTGCAGCATGCCAGGCTTCCCTGTCCTTCACTATCTCCCGGAGTTTGCTCAAACTATGTCCATCGAGTCAGTGATGCGATCCAACTACTGATTGACTGATTTCCTTTAGGATGGACTGGTTGGATCACCTTGCAGTATTATCAACCCTGAATATTCATTGGAAGGACTGATGCTGAAGCTGAAGCTCCAATACTTTGGCCACATGATCCAAAGAGTTGACTCACTGGAAAAGACCCTGATGCTAGGAAAGACTGAAGTCAAAAAGAGATGGGGGTGGCAGAGGATGAAAGGGTTAGATTGCATCACTGACTCCATGGACGTGAATTTGAGCAAACTCAAGGAGACAGTGAAGGACAGGGAAGCCTGACATGCTGCAGTCCATGGGGTCATAAAGAGCTGGACATGATTTAGCGACTGAACCACAATATAGTGTGTGTGTCTGAGTATCTCATTTTATGACATAAACATATTTCCACCTTTCCAAGTTTGGAGACCTCTAGATCAAAAACTCTTCTATTGGAGAAGCTTGTGATCTGAGCTGCTGAAACTGAGTCAGGAGCTAAGAACTTCCCACTGACCCACGTGGCTGTGCTGAAAGAGGTATCATTTATTTATTTATGACCACGCTGGGTTTTTGTGGCTGTGTGGGCTTCTCATTGCAGCAGCTTCTCTTGCTGCTGGCTCTCGGGCACACAGGCTTCAGCAGGTGTGGTGCACAAGCTTAGTTGCCCCAGGGCATGTGGAATCTTCCCAGACCAGGGGTCGAACCCATGTCCCCTGCACTGGCAGGCGGGTTCCTATCCACTGGACCACCAAGGAAGCCCAGGTAGCATCTGTTGTGGTTATTTTACATCCGTTTTCTCCTTACAACTGCCCTTCAAAGTAAATATTATTATCCTTGTTTTATAATTAGAGAAACTGAGTCTTGGAGAAGATAACCCGACCCGGGTCATTCTCAGTAAGGGAGAACGGAAATGCAAACCTCTTCCATTAAAGGTCCACCCGTCAATCTTGATCGACTGGTTAGAGTGCCTGCTTGGAGGTATTAGAAAAGAAATGTTCCCAGAGGCGCTTTGCAATCTTCGAAGCAGAACCATAAACAGGATGAGCTTTCAAGACTCCAGGGGAAAATGGTAATAGTAGCACCTCGGGCACTGTGATAAATCTATAGGCAAGATGGATACAACTAGGAGTCCGCTCCGTGCCCACCCACCTCCCCTGACCCACAGAACTTCCTTCCAGTAAAAGAGTAAGCTGAGGATATGTTTCCTTCTGGCCTCCCCACTGTCAATTCTCTCTTCCTTTTCTTTTTTCACTTCTACCATGGAACTTTGCCATATGCCATGGAGTGTTTTTAAAAAATGTTCTGGGCATGTTGTTAACGTTTGCCCAGTTTAAATAAGACACTGTTCATTGCCTTGTACGTAATGATGAAACTCATTACCTACCGAATGGCTTTATACTCCCCGGTCTAAAATACAGAATATGCTCAATATTAAAAATTAAATTGATCCATCAAAATCTAATGGCTAAATAGGGATATTAAGAAGTCAGAGGCATCATTTGGATCTGTGTAAAATCGTCAAGGGGTTCATAAAAATCACCGGCAAATTTTGACACAGGACAGAGCCTGAGGTAGAAATAAAATCTTTTGCAGACGGAATCACAAATTTGTGATGTCCATTGAGTATAAGGGTTCATCTAATTGTACCCTGGTCTCAGCTTGATGGAGTCTTTAGCTCTGTCCCACGTCTCAGCCAGGTCTCTTCCAGTCACCCGAGGCACACGTGCCAACCCCAATAGAGGGTGATCTGGCTATAAATCAGCCAAGGGCTTCCCTGTGTTGGCATTGTCTTCAGCTCTTTGTAATATTTTAATCATTTCAAAATCTTTCCGGTGGAATCTCTGCCTTAGTGAAACCTCCGTTGCTGTTTGTTATCAAAACTTGCTTCAATTTCACTGCATTGGTGTATTGAGTCTTTACATAACTAAGCAATAAATGAAGCACCGTGTATGTAATTTGGGTGGATTAACATGACTAATTTTTTACATTAGTTTAATGGTAACTTCAAGGCTTAGGGCTTTCTGCTCATTCCTCAGGGAGTTGTAGTTGATGACCCATGATTTCTTGGTCATTTATCAGTCTTTTTAATCACACCAGGGCTCTTAAGATGTGATAGAAAGAACATACCATCTTTGAAGATGAGAAAAGAAAATCTTTTGTTTCACTCACTAATCCAGAAGAAGATGAATTTGATCCTTTTAAACTATATTTTAAAGTTTATTTTACAATTGTAATGTAATATATGGTCATTTTAAAATATATGAGAAATAGATAAAAGAATGCCATATATTATAGAATTCCACCACTGAAAGATAATCTCATTTGAAATTTTTTGTTTATTTATTTAAAGTTATTTTTCTCTTCTGTATACTATTTTTTTCTGAACTACACTCATAATGGACATCCAATTTTTAATTTAACTTTTAAAACTTAACATTGTAAAAAGGTACTTTCAAATATTATATGTGATATTCTAAGAAATTTATTCTGCTGAATGCTGCTGCTGCTGCTGCTAAGTCACTTCAGTCATGTCTGACTCTGTGCAACCCCATAGATTGNAGACCAGGGGTCGAACCCATGTCCCCTGCACTGGCAGGCGGGTTCCTATCCACTGGACCACCAAGGAAGCCCAGGTAGCATCTGTTGTGGTTATTTTACATCCGTTTTCTCCTTACAACTGCCCTTCAAAGTAAATATTATTATCCTTGTTTTATAATTAGAGAAACTGAGTCTTGGAGAAGATAACCCGACCCGGGTCATTCTCAGTAAGGGAGAACGGAAATGCAAACCTCTTCCATTAAAGGTCCACCCGTCAATCTTGATCGACTGGTTAGAGTGCCTGCTTGGAGGTATTAGAAAAGAAATGTTCCCAGAGGCGCTTTGCAATCTTCGAAGCAGAACCATAAACAGGATGAGCTTTCAAGACTCCAGGGGAAAATGGTAATAGTAGCACCTCGGGCACTGTGATAAATCTATAGGCAAGATGGATACAACTAGGAGTCCGCTCCGTGCCCACCCACCTCCCCTGACCCACAGAACTTCCTTCCAGTAAAAGAGTAAGCTGAGGATATGTTTCCTTCTGGCCTCCCCACTGTCAATTCTCTCTTCCTTTTCTTTTTTCACTTCTACCATGGAACTTTGCCATATGCCATGGAGTGTTTTTAAAAAATGTTCTGGGCATGTTGTTAACGTTTGCCCAGTTTAAATAAGACACTGTTCATTGCCTTGTACGTAATGATGAAACTCATTACCTACCGAATGGCTTTATACTCCCCGGTCTAAAATACAGAATATGCTCAATATTAAAAATTAAATTGATCCATCAAAATCTAATGGCTAAATAGGGATATTAAGAAGTCAGAGGCATCATTTGGATCTGTGTAAAATCGTCAAGGGGTTCATAAAAATCACCGGCAAATTTTGACACAGGACAGAGCCTGAGGTAGAAATAAAATCTTTTGCAGACGGAATCACAAATTTGTGATGTCCATTGAGTATAAGGGTTCATCTAATTGTACCCTGGTCTCAGCTTGATGGAGTCTTTAGCTCTGTCCCACGTCTCAGCCAGGTCTCTTCCAGTCACCCGAGGCACACGTGCCAACCCCAATAGAGGGTGATCTGGCTATAAATCAGCCAAGGGCTTCCCTGTGTTGGCATTGTCTTCAGCTCTTTGTAATATTTTAATCATTTCAAAATCTTTCCGGTGGAATCTCTGCCTTAGTGAAACCTCCGTTGCTGTTTGTTATCAAAACTTGCTTCAATTTCACTGCATTGGTGTATTGAGTCTTTACATAACTAAGCAATAAATGAAGCACCGTGTATGTAATTTGGGTGGATTAACATGACTAATTTTTTACATTAGTTTAATGGTAACTTCAAGGCTTAGGGCTTTCTGCTCATTCCTCAGGGAGTTGTAGTTGATGACCCATGATTTCTTGGTCATTTATCAGTCTTTTTAATCACACCAGGGCTCTTAAGATGTGATAGAAAGAACATACCATCTTTGAAGATGAGAAAAGAAAATCTTTTGTTTCACTCACTAATCCAGAAGAAGATGAATTTGATCCTTTTAAACTATATTTTAAAGTTTATTTTACAATTGTAATGTAATATATGGTCATTTTAAAATATATGAGAAATAGATAAAAGAATGCCATATATTATAGAATTCCACCACTGAAAGATAATCTCATTTGAAATTTTTTGTTTATTTATTTAAAGTTATTTTTCTCTTCTGTATACTATTTTTTTCTGAACTACACTCATAATGGACATCCAATTTTTAATTTAACTTTTAAAACTTAACATTGTAAAAAGGTACTTTCAAATATTATATGTGATATTCTAAGAAATTTATTCTGCTGAATGCTGCTGCTGCTGCTGCTAAGTCACTTCAGTCATGTCTGACTCTGTGCAACCCCATAGATTGCAGCCTACCAGGCTCCCCCGTCCCTGGGATTCTCCAGGCAAGAACACTAGAGTGGGTTGCCATTTCCTTTTCCAATATTCTGCTGAATAAATATATATAATAATGTATTCAAAAATTTTTGAGCACTTTAGATTTTCATTTTTTTACCCTTTTTAATCTGAAAAAATAAGGATCTTATAAAAATAAGGATTTTAAACATTTTGTTTAAAAAAATAATATGGGCTTTCTGAGGAGCCCAGGGTTGTATCAAACAGTTGGTTTTTTTTAAAACCATTTTTAAAACAATACTTCAGTTAATACCTTTGCATAGTTAACTTTCTCTATATATGTAGAATCTCATTTAGACTCCATTTCCAGAAGTAGAATGACTTTGAAAATGAGTGTTTGGTATTCTGGTATATCTTGTGAAATGACTTTCTAAAAGTGTTGTACTGATTTACATTACCAGATTGCTGTTCAAAGGTTTTCAATTCATTACATCCTCAAAAACAGCAGCTATTATACAGGTTTACATCTTTCCAATTAAATAAGCAGAAATTGGGCTTCCCTGGTGGCTCAGATGGTAAAGAATATGCCAGCAATGCAGGAGGCCTGGGTTCTCTCTCCCTGGGTCAGGAAGATCCTCTGCAGAAGGGAAAGGCTACCCACTCTAGTATTCTTGCCTGGAGAATTCCATGAACAGAGGAATCTGGTGGGCTGTAGTCCATGGGGTTGCAGAGTCGGACAGGATTGAGTCACTAACATACATACACATGCAGAAATTGGGGGACTTCCCTGATGGTCCAGTGGTTAAGAATCCAATGCAGGGGACAAGGATTCCATCCCTGGTTGGGGAACTAACCTCTCTCATGCCCTGGAGCAACTAAGCCCTTGAGGTGCCACATTTGAACTGGAGTGCTCTAGGGCCCGTGCACTTCTGCAACCAAAGATGCTGCGTGCTGCAGCTAAGACCTGATGCAGCCAGATACAATAAACAATTTTTTTTAAAGAGGCAGAAATTGGTATTTCACTGTTGTTCTAAAACCACATTGTTTTTAGAAGTAATTACAGTCTTATTAGCCTTATTTTCTTAAAAATATTATTTTTATATATAAAAGTTTAACTGTAACAACAAAAGAAAGCAGAATTCCTTTAACTTCTAACTAAGTGACTTGAAATCATTTTACTTTCACACTATTTACCAGCTTGGTGACTCTGAGAAAATCATCTAGCTTCTATGAGCCTCAGTTTCCTTCTGCATAACATGGGGATAATAATAGCATCTCCCTTATAGGGCTATTAAGAAGATAACATTAGATGGTACTTGTAAAGCACCTGGCATGCAGACAGCAGTCAGTAAAGGACAGTTATAATTATTACTACAGCAAAAACTAGTACATTATAAGCAATTACTTTCCAACTAAAAATAAAAAAGGAAAAAATAAAACAATTAAAAATATATATATATAATTATTACATTTATCTAGCTATTCAACTATCATTGGGCTTTTGTGGTAAGAATATTTGCTATTTTAACCATTTTTAAGTGCCATGTTGTGGAGCCATCACCACTGTTTCCAAAACCTTATCATTCCAAACAAAATTCTGTACCCATTAAGCAGTGGCTTCCCATTCCCGTTCCCTCATGCCTGAGTAACCCCTAGGCTACTGTCTCTCTATGCGAATTTGCCTTTTCAGGTATCTCATCTAAGTGGAATCATACAAGATTTGTCCTTCTGTACCTGACTTATTTCCTTAAACATAGTATCTTCTAAGTTCATTCATGCTGTAATATACATTGGAAGTTCATTCCTTTTCAAGGCTGACTGCTAGTCTCTACTGTATAGTTAGACCACATTTTGTTTACCCATTCGTCTGTGAGGGACACTTGGGTTGCTCCCACCTTTTGGCTATTGTGAGTTATGCTACTATGAATATTGGTGAACATATCTCAGTCCCTACTTCCAATTATTTTAGGTATACACCTAGGAGTGCAATTGGTGGATCGTTTGGTAATTCTATGTTTGACTTCAAACATAGAAACTGCCAGACTGTTTTCCAATGTCTACACCATATTATATTCCAATCAGAAATGTACAAGGATTCACTCTTTATCATACTATCCTGGTAGGTATCGAGTACGATCTTACTGTGGTTTTTATTTGTATTTCCCTGATGATGAGTGATGTTGAACATCATTTCATGTGCTTATTGGCCATCTGTATATCTTCCATAGAGAAATGTTTGTTCACATCCTTTGCCTATTTTTAAATTAGCTCTGTTATCTTTTTGTGGTTGAGTTCTGGGAATTTTTAAAAATATAACCCAGGGAATTCCTTAGCAGTCCATTGCTTAGGACTCTGTGCTTCCATTGCGGGGGGCGCGGTTTCAGTCCCTGATTGGAAAACTAAGATCCCACAGGTTGCATGTCATGGCCAAAAAATACATAAATAAATAACCCAGATATTGAACCCTTGTCAGATATGCAATTTATAAATATTTTCTTTCATTCTATGGGCTGTCTTTCTATTCTCTTGATAATGTCTTTTGAGGCTCAAAAGTTTTTAATTTTAATCAAGTTTGATTTATCTATTTTTATTTTGTTGCCTGCTTTTGGTGTCACTTTAAAGAAACTGCTGCCAAATCCAAGGTCACGAAGATTTGCCTCTCTGTTTTCTCCTAAGAGTTTTACAGTTTTAGTTTTTAAATCTAGGTCTTTGTCCATTTTGAGTCAGTTTCTATATGTGATGTAAGGTAAAGGTACGATCTTATTCTCTGGCATGTTGATATCCAGTTTTCCTAGCCCCATTCATTTAAAACGCTATTCTTTCCCCTCTTCAGGCTGGATATCTTTGTTGAAAATCAATTCTTGACTTTTACATGTTAACCCATTAAATAAAATTTATTCCTGTGTCTGGACGAGACAACTGTCTTCTGTCTTCTCCTGTTCTTGGAAGGTAAACTCAGCTTGTAAATGCTTAAAGCCCTCTAGACTAACGATCGCCTGAGGACCCCCCATCCGGGAAAGTGCGTGTTGTAACCGTAGGGGAGGGAGATGCCCTTAGCTGACAGGGGTTCGGTGTTATCTCCGCATATGGATGCATCCACTTGTCTGTCCCTCATGGTCTTTTGTCCCCCACAACTGTCCCTTTCCTGGGGCGTCTAAAACTGAATTTATCATTTTCTTCCCAACATCCCCATGGTACTCCTGTTCTCTTGGCTTTCAGAATGCAAACCCTGGAGCTGTCTTAAATTCATCTTGTTTACCACCCATCACATCTCATCTTTTAAGAAAAACCTGCTAATTCTTCCTTCACATGTCTGTATTTTTTTCTTCTTTATCATCCCCACACTAGTTCAGGACTTTGTAAGAATTTACTAACTAAGGATTTCTTTGGAAGGAATGATGCTAAACTGAAGCTCCAGTACTTTGGCCACCTCATGCGAAGAGTTGACTCATTGGAAAAGACTCTGATGCTGGGAGGGATTTGGGGCAGGAGGAGAAGGGGACGACAGAGGATGAGATGGCTGGATGGCATCACTGACTCTATGGGCGTGAGTCTGAGTGAACTCTGGGAGTTGGTGATGGACAGGGAGGCCTGGTGTGCTGCAATTCATGAGGTCGCAAAGAGTCGGACACGACTGAGCGACTGAACTGAACTGAAGTTCACTTCCATGCTCAACCTACCCAACACACCACAAGCTGTTTAGCTCAGGCCACCTACTTGAAAACCTTAATGACTTTCCTTTGTGTATAGAATAAAGTCCAAAATTTTTAGCACATCCCTCATGTGGAACCTTCCATAATCTTAATCCAATCTTTCCAGCCTGATTGTAGCAACTTCACATAGATCTTCAGCTTTAGCTAGATTAGTTCACTCCCTTCTCCACCCTCATGGCCTGTAGGCTTTTCTGCCATTTTCCTCTCTCCTTAGGCTGTCTTCATATCTGGAATGTTTTCCCTTCTGTTTCTGTCAAAATCTGATTCATCCATTAAGGACGCCCCACCTCCAGTCTACTGGGAGTTTCAAAGGATTCCCTGATAAACAGCATCTCTCTTCCTAAGTTGTGAAAAACTTGAGAAATAAAATGAAGAGGACTTATGAAGACCAGGAGATCGGCTTTATTGATAGAGTTGAGGATTGAATTCAGTGTGCGGGCCAGATGGCTTTGGCGCCCCAGTTACAAAGAAAGCAGATCCACTCACATTTCAGTCCCAAGGGGTATGTTCATCTCAGTCACTGCCGAGAGGCCATGAGAACTCTTGCTCTCCGGCAACTCACTCCTGGCAGGAAGAGGAAGGGCCTGAGACAAACTCTTTATAGGAAGGAAAATCGGAATTGAGAATAAAGGCTTCCATATTCTTGCAACCTACCACTGAGAACTGGTACCAGCTTTTTACCCCCATCTATCTCCCCCATCCACCCACTTCTCTCCTCCCATGCCATCGTCACCCGCTGCCTGGACCAGTGTAACTGCCTGTAGCAGAATTGTCTTCTGCACCCACCCTGCAGCTCTAGAAATAATCATTCCTGGCAAGTGGCCGGAAGAGTGTTTTAACAGACGAATCTGATTGTTTCTCCTCTTCTTTTTTGGTAGTTTCCCGATCAAGGATCAAACCCACATCCCCTGCATTAGAAGGTGGGGTTTTAACCACTGGACCACCAGGGAAGTCCTGTTTCTCTTCTTAAATTCCTTCAGTAGATTCTCACTGCTCTTGGGATCAAGACCAAAGTGCTTATCTCCCCAGGTCCTGAGTGGTCTGGCTCCAGTCTCTTCCTGTTCTTCCCTCTTCCCTCTTATTTTTGCTACATGGGGCACTTCAAACATTTTAAGTCACCGTTTATTTTTACGTTAAGAACATTGCATGTGCTGTTCCCTTTGACAGTAATGCCTATTCCCCTCTCCTTTCTTCTTGCTTTTCTTCTCTTTTTTTCCCCAGTTAACTCCTACTCATTGATAGATCTCAGCTGTCACATCCCTTCCATAGGGAATTCTTCCCTGACCTGACCCCCTCCTTTGAGCCCTCTTAACTCCCTCGACTTCCTTCCTTCAACTTAGCATAAGTTATTATTATATATTGTGTGATTTTTCAAATTGGAGTTTAGTTGCTGGGAGTCCATGAGAACGCTTGCTCTCTGGCAACTCACTCCTGACAGGAAGAGGAAGGGGCTGAGACAAGCTCTTCATAGGCAGGAAAATCAGTATTGAGTATAGTGGCTTCCCTCGTGACTCAGTCAGTAAAGAGTCCACCCGCACTCAGGAGAACCGGGTTCGATCCCTGGGTTGGGAAGATCCCCTGGAGACGGAAATGGCAACCCACTCTTACACTCTTGCCTGGAGAATGCCATGGACAGAGGAGCCTGGTGGGCTGTATTTAGTCCTTGGGGTCACAAAGAGTCGGACACGACTAAGTGACTAACTTTCGCTTTTTCATAATTGCTTTACACTGTTAGTTTCTGCTGCATAGCAAAGTGAATTAGCTGCACGTATACATATGTCCCCCCTCCCTTGGGTTCCCTCCCATTTAGGTCAGCACAGAGCACTGACTGTGTGCTTCCCTGTGCTGCACAGCCAGCTCTCCTTAGCTGTCTACTTTGTACATAGTATCAATAGTGTATAAATGTCAACTCCAATCTCCCAATCCATCGCCCACCCCCCACTTACTGTGTGATCTTTTAAGTTCTACTTTCTCCCTAGGCTCGCATGGGAGCCATGAGGCCGTGGCTGTTTGCCCACTCTGGTGTCCCCAACAATGAGCACAGTCCCCAGTCCTCAGAGACAATCCAGTCAATAGTTACTGAATAAGCAAAAGGCAAGCTCAACTTGAACTTCCACTATTAAGCCGGAAATGGTCTCTCCCCCCTCTGAAAACTCATGGCACGTGAATTCCCCACCACTCACTCCCATGGCAGTTATGACACTCTGCCTTGCAGTGTGGCTAAATGTACCTGTCCGGGGTTCCCCGCTGGATTGTGAGTGCCTGAGGACCAAGGATCAGAGCATCTATGCAACTGTAATTCTCATAGTGCTTAGCCCAATTTCTAACACTTGACATGTGTACAGTAACAATTTATTCAAAAAAAATTAATTAAGATGTTGGCTTGTCTCTTTCTGTTCCTAGCAACGTTGGTGGTGTGATGGGAGGAAGTTATAATTCCCTGATGTTTGGAAATGCCATAGAGACCGCATTTTATAGGTTGGAGCTAGGAAAAGATATTAGGATGTGGTCCTTTTATTACAAGAACATCTCTGCCAATTTGCTTGGCAAAGCAAAGCCTTTTCTGAAAAACACAGCAACTGGTTCTAATTTTACGCAAAAAAGTTTCTATTTAACCCCAAAGCTATATCCACCCAAAGGTGAGCTGTTTTTATTCATTCACTTGAATTATATTTTATTATATTTATTTGCTAATGATCATATACCTGTTAAAACAGGATGTAAGTGTTTCAACCTTTAGCTTTTCAGTCTCCTTCATAGTGAAGGAAGTGGGGCAAGGGTGTCAGAAATGTGGGATAAACAGGCCAGAGCCAAGGGTGTGGACAACCACAAGAAGGACCAGATCTCTTTCTGGGATGCACTGGGCAAGGGTGCCTGAGCAAAAGTGCAGAGATTCTCAGCCCAGGCCCATTTAGTCTGAGGCAGGGTTTTTCAGAGAAAGTGCTGTGTCAGAGAAAGTTGTAAACCCAGCCGGAGGAGACCTGGACAGGGCAAGCGGAGCAAGTCAGAAGGGAGGGCAGAAAGTTTAATGAGTAAGGAGGAAAGAGATAACACGTGATGGCTTTCTCTAACATTCTCCTCCAGGGCCCTGTCTCTCAGCTCACACTCAACTCCGCGGTCTTTG
The DNA here is from genome assembly GCA_006410615.1 of Neotragus moschatus. NCBI lineage: Eukaryota > Metazoa > Chordata > Mammalia > Artiodactyla > Bovidae > Neotragus > Neotragus moschatus. The sequence goes on from SJYA01003206.1 coordinate 2,182,480, forward strand.
TTCTGGAGCCAGGTCCTGCCCTCCCCAAGCCTAGGCCAAACCAGCTCAGATCTGGCTGAGAAATGTGCATGTGAAGAGCCTGCTTGGTGAGGGCTGGGAGTGAGGAATTTGCCTGGGGGTACGAAGAGAATGATGTGGGTGAGGAGAAAGGTACAGCGAGGGAGAGGTCCTCGGTTTTGTATTAGCAAAATGAGTCCTTGATTTTGGGGGCACCCAGTGGGCCCTGCTTTCAGTCAACCCAGGTTGCAGGAGGCCTGGGGCAGTTCCTCAAGAGCTCCAGGGTAGACCATGAAGTTGGCGGGCAGGGGCGCTTCTGACACATCCCTGCCATTGAGATGCTTACAATTTAGGACTTTGCAGATGGTCAAAAGCACAACCAACTGTAAGAAAAGACACTAATTCACATGTGGGAAGGTACACGTCCGGATGCATGCCCCAAACCCCAAGATACTGGGCGAACTATGAAGAGAGTGTGTCAGTTTCTGAAATCGTACTCAGGAATATATCCCTGGTGGAGGAGCTCAGAGAAAACCATCACACGTTATCTATTTCCTCCTTACTCCTTACCTTCTGCCCTCCCTTTCAAACCTGTTCTGCTTGCCCTCTGATGGTCTTCTGCCTGGATTCTGCCTCCTTGGAGGACCTTCACAACGGTGCTGCCTTTTGCGTGGGTTTTTAATTCTCAACCCTGTCTCTCTGCTCATACTTAACTCCATGATCTGTGTTCTGGAGCTGGGTCCTGCCCTCCCCAAGCCCAGGTCAAACAAACTCAGATCTGGATGAGAAATGTATATATTAAGAGCCTGCTTGGCGGGACTTCCCTGGTGGTCCAGTGGCTTAAGACTCCACACTCCCAATGCAGAGGACCCAGATTGGATCCCAGTTCAGGGAACCAGATCCTGCATGCTGCAACTGAGTTTGTATGCTGCAACCAAGATCAGACATCTTGCGTACCGCCTTAAGACCCGATGCAGCCAGATAAATAAAAATAAATACTAAAAAAAGAGAGAGAGAGCGCGCGCCTGCTTAGTAATGGTATTGAATTGTGTACTGTGCAAAGTTAGACACATTCTTACCCACTGTGAGCAAGTAAGCGAAACCAAAATAGATGGACACAGAAGAAACATAATAATGGACTACACACCAGAAGAGAAGGCAATGAAAAGATTTATATCATAAAAATCAAAGGGATTGTCATCATTCTCCCTTATCTACTCGAAGCCTTAAGCATCACCCCTGTGTGGATGTCTGCTAAATATCTGTCTGCAGTGTATGCATGCTAAGTCACTACAGTCATGTCTGACTCTTTGTGACCCAATGGACTGTAGCCCGCCATGCTCTTTGGTCCATGGGATTCTCCAGGCAAGGATACTGGAGTGGATTGCCACTTCCTCCTCCAGGGATCTTCCCAAGCCAGGGGTCGAACCCGCATCTTTTCGGTCTCTTACGTCTCCTGTATTGGCAGGCAGGCTCTTTACAACTAGCACCACCCGATTTACTCACTGCCATATTCAACTTCCAATTGGAAATCTGCAATTGCGTCAGAAACATCTGCTTAAACATCTCACCCTCCAAGGTGGGAGTTTCCCATCCTAATGCATCACTCTTTGTCCCAATGTCCCTTTCCCAGAACTTCTCTTCTTAGCTGGTTTCTTTGTACCTACACCAAACATGAACATTATTTTAGCATTTTATAGATTATGTCTTCATAACTGAACTTATTGATTTCCCCAGTTGCCTAGGGTTAGCACCTGAAGCATCAGCATTAACTCCTGTCTCTCTTCCATCCCTTCCGTTAAAATTTCTACCCATGTCCTTGGTTCAATCTACAGATAGTGTGATGATCATTTTTGAGAAAAAAGAATGTCTCATTTATTTATACAGAGAGAGCCAAAGGATCTTTGCAAACTGAGATATCTGACATTGAACTTAGGCAGTGCTGCAAATTTGAAACCAGGCCACAGTGCAACACAAGGCTTACTAATGTAATGGGCCCATCAACAGGTTATTTGAAGCTATTCTTGATCATTGATTTTTATGCATATACAACATTCACATAATAAAATGTCATTTGATTTTTTAAAATAGAAAATCATGTTTTAGCCCAGTGTTTAGTATAGCACTATTTACAATAGTCAAGAAATGGAAACAGCCTGAATGTCCATAGATAAATAAAGAAATGATAAATATATATACACACACACACAATGGAATGGATGTGTGTGTGTGTATACATTTATACACATACATGTACAATGGAATACTGCTCAGTCATAAAAAAGAATGAAATCATACCATTTGCAGTAACATGGATGGACCTAGAAATTATCGTACTAACCAACTCAGTGGACATGAATTTGAGCAAACTCCAGGAGATAGTGAAGGTCAGGGAACCCTGGCCTGCTGTAGTTCATGAGTTCGCAAAGAGTCAGACACAGCTTAGCAACTAAAGAACAACAAGTGAAGTCAATCAGAGACAAATGCCATATGATATCACTTATATGAAGAAACTAAAAATATGACAAATGAACTTATCACAAACAAGAAACAGACTCACAGACACAGAGAACAGACTTATGGTTGCCAAGGGGAAGTAGGTGGGGGAAGAATGAACTGGACGTTTGGGATTAGCAGATGCAAACTACTCTATATAGAATGAATAAATAAGGTCCTACTGTATAGCACAGGGAACTATATTCAATATCCTGTGATAAGCCATGATGGAAAAGCATATGAAAAAGAATAAATTTATATATGTATAACTGAATCAATTTGCTCTACACCAGAAACCAATGCAATATTGTAAATCATCTATACTTCAATAAAATAATTTTTAAGAAAAGAAAAACAGAAAGTTATATTTTAGTAGACCCTGCTACAAGCTCAATTATACTTCTCATATTTATCCTCATCAGTTCAATTCAGTTCAGTTGCTCAGTTGTGTCTGACTCTTTGCGACCCCATGAATCGCAGCACGCCAGGCCTTCCTGTCCATCACGAACTCCCAGAGTTCACTCAAACTCAAGTCCATCAAGTCGGTGATGCCATCGAGCCATCTCATCCTCTGTCGTCCCCTTCTCCCCCTGTCCCCAATCCCTCCTAGCATCAGGGTCTTTTCCAAGGAGTCAACTCTTTGCATGAGGTGGTCAAAGTATTGGAGTTTCAGCTTTAGCATCAGTCCTTCCAAAGGACACCCAGGACTGATCTCCTTTACGATGGACTGGTTGGATCTCCTTGCAGTCCAAGGGACTCTCAAGAGTCTTCTCCAACACCACACTTCAAAAGCATCAATTCTTCGGCGCTCAGCTTTCTTCACAGTCCAATTAGCAACAGGTATATCCACACCAGATTCATTCTCAGTACCATTTACCTCCATAATCCTCCCTTCTTTTGGAGGGGATATTTTGCCACTTAGAACTATTCTGAACAGCACCCAGAAGTCATGTTAAATTCAATATTTATGTTTTCAATCAGAGAGCTAACTGGAGGAGAAGAAAGACTGAATGCAATAGATTTCTGGGGAGAGGAAGGAAGAACCTCAGGTAAACAGAAATTTGAGGAAAAGGTAACCCAGTGGACTAGAAGATAGATTCGTTCATAGACGATTTCCCATGGTGGGAAGACTTGGACAGAAAAATGCCAGCGTGGTGAAGTGCAGTCAAGACAGCTCTGCCTCCGCAGGTATGTCAGCTATTTGGGGAGGATATCTGGGTGTCTTTCTACCTTCCTGACCCACTGTCTAGGGTCGGTGCTGCCAGCCAGTGAAAACAAGAGAGTCGGCAGCACAAAGCAAGTTGGATTCAATCAAGGAGTCTCATGTTAAAGTCAATTTAAGAAAGTGTTTCAAATACATTCTTAATTTGGAAGCTCTGCTTAGTATACAGCTTAACAAGCAAAGGGCTGAGATTCAAAATTACTGATAACAACTTGTCACCATAGAAAATCATAATATACTCATTTATAGAGCTTGTATTCTTCTCATGCCTTAACACCACATTCACATTTATAACAATATAAATTGTATAACAAATGATATACTTATCCAGATAGTTCAGGAGCTATTCTGAGCCCCTGAGTTATACTGTGCTTTGATTTTTGCAAAACTAATCTTTTATATTTTGGGAAAAAATTCATTCAGGTACCAGATTCTCTTCTATTTAACTTCCCCTTTATTTTGCTTTTGGAAAACTCCCTAAAAGTCCACTTGGATGTTTTTGATCACTTTAAGAATGGTGAAAATATTTCCTCTTTTTTTTTTTGGGAAAAAAAAGCAGATGCGATGCATTTTTATTCCCCTAACTAAAAAATGGCTTTGTTTTTAATAACGTTGGCATGTACTAAATATAGTTGCAGATAAGAAGAAAGACCTTATTTAAAGACAGTCCATTTTGAGTACCCGTATTTGTAAATATGAAACAAATTTATTTCTGTTCAGACTCAATGTGGTGTGTTACTTTTATTTAAGTATGTTACTGTCCTTTTGCCTACTTTTACTATAAACATGACTCAGTGATGACTTGCTTCTGTAAACAACAAAATTGGAAAAGTATGTTATCTGAGTCAATATGAATTTTCAAAAATAACTAAGTTCCAGGAAAGACTCAATGGTCCTTCCTGATATGAGTTTATGAGGCTAGGTTGTAAATTGTTACAATACTTTCAGCTAATTGAAGCAAGAAAAGGGTCACCTACAGGAGCAAATCTGAATTACAGAATTCTTCATCATTAAGAGATCATCAGGGACTTCCCTAGTGGTCCAGTGGCTAAGACTCTGCTTTCCCAAAGCAGGGGACCAAGGTTCGATCCCTGGTTGGGAAATTAGATCCCACATCCTGCAAATTAACCCTAACCCTAAAGATTCTCCATGCCACAGCTAAGACTCAGCAGAGCCAAGCAAATAAAAATAAAATAAATAAGTATTTTTAAAGAAGAGATCAGTTTGATCACTCAATAAATACACAATATCTTGAACCAATGATTACCACGATGTTGCAAACACAGGTCTATTCCTTGGTCAGTGCAGACATTACCTGAGTACTTGTTATCACCTCCACATGACTCAAAGGTGAGCAGAAATTGAGATGTTCAGTCTTTCCAGAACTGGGACTTGCTCTCTTTTTATTTTATTACTGCCTCATCTTGGTGAGAAACAGATTCATAATGCTACATGGTGATGCTGCCAGACCAAGTCTCCAAATATGAGAAGAGCTTCCTTGCACAGGAGCTCCGGTGTTAGGCGGCACTCAGGCAAAGGCCATGCGTACCTCTTTCCCAGACCAGAGTTCACAGGAGAGAAGCCCAGGAATGAGGGACCCCAGGTGTTGCTGAGAGAGACCGTGAGAGACCTTAAACAAGAGTACTCTCCTCCTAGAGAGCCTAATGGAGGTGCCACGACCTCATGCGGAAACTAATTTCATCCACAAACAGCCTTTTCTTTTAGGAAACGCATTCTGTCATTGAGCAAATTTTGCGTAATTGCAACACCCAGCCATCAGCCCTATTTCACGCCACACCAGCCCTCCTATAGGTATCTTCAGATTGTGTATCTTTTTAAAAGCTACCTCTGGAAGCTTCCTGGTGGTGCAGTGGTTAGGACTGTATGCTTCCACTGCTGTGGGCTGGGGTTCGATCCCTGGTCAGAGAACTAGGATCCCCTCAAACCCTGTCAGTCAGTCAGTCAGTTCAATTGCTCAGTCATGTCCGACTCTTTGCAACCCCATAAATCGCAGCACGCCAGGCCTCTCTGTCCATCACCATCTCCCGGAGTTCACTCAAACTCATGTCCATTGAGTCAGTGATGCCATCCAGCCATTTCATCCTCTGTCATCCCCTTTTCCTGCTGCCCCCAATCCCTCCCAGCATGCGTGGCAAAAAAAAAAAAAAAAAATTCCAGGATCAGATACATTAAAAAGAAGTCTAAAAGCTACCCTTTTACCATGAACTCGTAGGCAATTAAAACATTCCCAGGGTTTCTATTTTTTTAATCAAAGTTGATATTAGGTTCATTCTCCCTTGGCTACCCTTTGTCTATTTTAAGATAAGATGTGTATTCTATTTTGTTTTGGATTTTTAATCTATCAATCTCAGCTATCGAGATAATATTGAATCCCAGCCCTTTCTAAAGATTAGAAGGAAATCCACATTTACTGAATCTCTCTCCTGGGTGTTTAACTTCTGCTGTGCAGTCTGATTCTTGCAAAGCCTCTAGGAGGTATTCTCATGTTGCTAAGACTCAGAGAAGGAAATCGAAGTCCACAAAAGCTCCCATAGCTCATGCATGGACGCTTGGGTGGAACCCTGCAGTGTGCCGACAGTCCCTTATAACATGGCATCAATCATAAACACAATACCTGGTCTTCCGTGTGTCCACTGGGAGGCTAGCAAACAGTTCAGTGAGCAGGACTGGGGCCAGACAATGGGGAGCCCTCTTTAGGCTCATGCAGCGCCAACAGGCCCCTCAGTTTGTTCCATCAACCACAGATCCCGCCACCTCTACGTGGAACCCACGTGTCTCCTCTGACCAAGAGACCCTGAGAGATTTTGTTATACATCTATTGCAAATCATGGCACACAGGACACAGCCTTCTCTATTTTTTAAATTAATCTTTAAAAAAATCTTTTAGAATAACTGAAGCTAGTTTGGTTGTATCTTTCACTTGTTCCTTTTCTCAGTGTTTACTTACCATCTGTTATTCACTAATTTTTAGGTTTTGCTGGGGATCAAAATCAAACCAATTCTAGTCTACATTCTCTGGAATACACATTTCTTCCCTGGTTGAATTTTTGTGCATTTGGTTGCTCTCTGTTTTAAGTGTATAAACGATTACTGAGAATGGCTCAGATTACATTCTTTTTTTCCAGATTACATTTTATACAACCATTGGATGTACTTCATTTTTTTGTTTTTAATTTTATTTTTTTATTTTATTTTATTTCAAGTGTACATGATGGATGTACTTCAATTTGTGTTTTTTTTTTAATGGCGGTATAAATGACACAAAACATGATATTGTTTCAGTTATACAATATAATGATTCAATATTTGTACATATTAAATAACCAGCACAATGAGTCTGGTTAACATCCATCACTATACAAAGTTTCAGAATTATTTTCTTTCAATGAGAACTTTTAAGATTTACTCTCAGCAACTTTCAAATATGAGGACTGTATTATTATTTATAATAATTTGGATGTTGTACATTACATCCCCTGGACGTATTTATTGTATAACTGGAAATTTGTACCTTTTGACTCTGTTTCCCCATTTTACCCATCCCTAGCCCCTGTCTCAGGCAACCACCAATTTGTTCTCTATAAATCTGGTGGATTTTCTTTAAGATTCCACATGTAATTGAAATCATATGGTATTTGTCTTTCTCTGTCTGACTGATTTCACTTAGCATACTAGCCTCTAGATCCATCCTTATTGTCACAAATGGGAAGATTTCATTGTATTTTTTATGGCTGAGTTGTATTCCATTGTATTTACATACATATCATTTTCTTTATCCATTGCTCTATTGACGGGCACTTACTTAGGTTGTTTCCATATCTTGGCAGTTTTAAATAACACTGCAATAAACATGGGGGTGGGCTTCCCTGGTGTCTCAGATGGTAAAGAATCCGCCTGCAATGCAGGAGCCCTGGGTCCGATCCCTTGGGTGGGAAGATCCCCTGAAGGTGGAAATGGCAACCCACTCCAGTATTCTTGCCTGGAGAATCCCCATGGACAGAGGAGCCTGGTGGGCTACAGGGGTTGCAGAGTCAGGCACGACTGAGCGACTACATACACACAGACATGGGAGTACATACATCTTTTCAAATTTCATGTTTTTGTTTTCTTTGGAAAAGTACCCAGGAGTAGGATTGCTGGATGATATGGTAGTTCTATTTTTAGTTTTTTTATGTACTTTCATCTTAAAGGAAATCAACCCTGACTATTCAATGGAAGGACTGGTGCTGAAGCTGAAGCTCCAATAGTCTGGCTACCTGATGTGATAAGCCAACTCATTAGAAAAGACCCTGATGGTGGGAAAGATTGACGGCAAAAGGAGAAGGGGGTAGCAGAGGATGAGATGGTTAGATAGCATCACCGACTCAATGGATGTGAATTTGAGCAAACTGTAGACGGTGAAGGACAGGGAAGCCTAGCGTGCTGCAGTCCATAGGGCCACAAAGAGCTGGACATGACTGAGCAACTCAACAGTAGCCATACAGTTCTCTATAGTTGCTGCGCCAGTTTACATTCCCACCAGCAGGGCACGAGGGTTCCCTTTCCTCACATTTCTTTGACATTAAAGTGACAAAGGTTTCATATCAGAAGTGTCCCTGCTATTCCTGGTCCCATTAGAAAGCTATCTTTATCTTCTAATACTATTTTAATACCCAGTTCTGTTTTTTTTGTTTTTTTTTTTTTTACCTGACTTCAGGGTTATCTCTCTATAAACAGAATCCAGGGACTTTCCTCCTTACCCTTTCATTGGCAATATTCAGAACTGACCTAAGTGTCAATGATCCTCTGAGATTCATAGCTGTTGTGAAAAAAAATCCTTCCACAAAATCCTAGAGTGTGAGTCAAGTTCAAGTTCAAGGTCAGACTTACCCTTCTTTGCTATCTCAAGTGTGTCTGGGTGATCTCTCTTCTGGTTTTCTTGTCACGTAAGTGTGCACAGAAAGCCAGTGAGATGAAACAGCAAAGGACTGGTGTTTTGCTTTTCGAACGTCTGAGGGTTAAGTGAGTCTGAAGTTGGCTCAGCGGGGTTGCCTGGTGTGGTGCTGCTACTGACGGGCCTGCTTGTCCAGCTGGGTTCACTTAAGGCGTCTTAACTGCTTATCTGCTCCCCCGTTTCAGCACGGCTCTTCCCGCATTCCTGACCGCACTCAGCTCGACCTAATGGACAGAATGTGAATCCCAGATGGTACCGTCTCATAAATCCAGCCTACCGACCATGCATTTACGTCTTCAACAGGCACGAAACTGCAACATACTCAATCCAGGTGTCTTACATTTTAAGATGAATCAGGTGTCCTTGCAGGGAATTTGAACTACTTTAGAGCGAGTCCACAGTTTTGTTTGCTGTACCCACTGGTGTGGGTTGGGTGACCCTGCTCAACTACGAGGGCTCCCCATGGGCAGGGCCAGTGGGGAGCTTGTCTGTAGCTGTGAAATCTTGTCTTGGTGTCATCCAGAAAGGTTGTCAGGAAGCTTTGACCAAGGAGAGGAGAGTGTGTGTGCTTCCTTGAATGGGGACATTAATGGCTCAATTATAGGGACGTTCTTAGCACCAGATACCTGTTCACTCAGTGCATTGGGAGCCTGAAAAAACAACTCTGCTTTAGGAGTGTCTGACTCTGTATGATCCCATGGACTGTAGCCCGCCCG
>SJYA01003206.1:2196497-2234376 GCA_006410615.1 Neotragus moschatus
AGCCCACCAGGCTCCTTTGTCCATGGATTCTCCAGGCAGGAATCCTGGAGTGAGTTGCCATTTCCTTCTCCAAAGGGTCTTCCCAGCCCAAGGATTGAACCCTGTGTCTCTTATGTCTCCTGCATTGGCAAGCTCGTTCTTTACCACTAGCACCAGCCTGAAAGTTAATCACTCAGTCGAGTCCATCTCTTTGTAACCCCCATGGACTATAGCCCACCAGGCTCCTCTGTCCATGGAATTCTCCAGGCAAGAATACTGGAGTGGGTTGGCTTTTCCTTCTCCAGGGGATCTTCTCTACCCAGGGATCGAACTCAGGTCTCTAGCATTGCAGGCAGACTCTTTACCAACTGAGCCACTAGGGACGCCACCCTCGAGGGTATTAAAATATACAAGATGGGGGACTTCCCCGGCAGTCAGTGGGTAAGACTCCGTGCCCCCACTGCAGGGGCACCAGTTCAATCCCTGGTCAAAGAACTAAAATCTTGCATGCCATGTAGCGCAGCCAAAAAAATTTAAAAAAATAAGAAAATATACACGATGGACTCCAACTAAAAGGTGAGTGTAAGTTTGCCGTTTGGTTTAGGGCCTTTGGGTGTCATGATTTGCGTTTGGCAACGTGTCGTGTAGGTCCTTCCCCTCTTCCATGTGACAGCCTCTCCTCAATCTTCAGCATCTCTTTCCTGAGAAGCCCACCCTGGGGACCTTCTCTGAAGTTGTCTCTTCCCTCCTCCCATCACCTTGCTCATTTAATTCACGGCACGGACCACAGTTTATAATCAGAAATTTGTTTATCTGCATGTGTGTCTTCTGTCTCATCCACTCGTTTATCATCTCACAATCTCAGGGATCCTCTGTTTTTCTTCCTCTTACTGTATCCCCAACATCTAGCACACAATGCCTCATCAATACTTATCAGGTTCTTAATAAATACTGAATTAATAGATGAATCCATCCATTCAGTAGGTAGCACGACTGACATTCAGTGATGAGACCCCTTATTTTTTATCCTTTATTTTTTAAAGCTTTCTGTTTAGTTATAAAGTTGCACATATTTTATTATAAGATTTTATTCATCATACTTTTAAACTGGTTTGGGAAAAGTTGCTCAAATCACAGCTCCAATACCTACCAACAGATCTACTTTTTTTCCAGAGGTAGTAGTGTTTATTAGATATTCCCATTATCCTAAAGCCCGATGTGTTTGTTCCTATGATAGTTGCTCCAGTATTATCAGACTGATCTCTCTGTCAGCATGAGCTATGGACTCTCAGTGAGTATTCAAGTTGAGGGCAGGCAGGGAGGGGTGAGTAAAATGATCCAAGGAGCTTAGAGAGAAAATGCTCGAACTTCTGTTTATATACTTCTGCAGAGAGGTAAGAAAGAAATTGAATTCTGTGGATATTTCATATGTTTTGACAGTAGTTCACGTGTGTGCATGTTCAGTCACTCAGTCGTGTCCTACTCTTTGCGACCCCATGGACTGTAGCCCACCAGGCTCCTCCATCCACAGAGTTTTCCAGGCAAGAATATAGAGTGAGTATATTCTCACTCCAGGGGATCTTCCCCACGCAGGGATCAAAACCACGTCCCTTGTGTTTCCTGCACCGGCAGGCAGATTCTTTACCACTGTGCCACCTGGGAAGCCCCAGTTCATGTTTAAATTTGTATATTAACATACAGACATTAGGGGTACATACTCAGGTTATTTTTTTTTTTTTAACTGATGGGTTTCTCATTTTAAACAGTGCAGAAGCCACTAGACTACAACATTCTGCTAGGGTAAATTTCTTGAAGACATAGTTTGTTGCATCACTGACGAGGTCAAAGATCATGGCTACTGCTCAGTTCAGGATAATTCACTTTCCATTGGAAAACAGGAAAGCTATATAGGTTGTACCTCTGNATTTTAAACAGTGCAGAAGCCACTAGACTACAACATTCTGCTAGGGTAAATTTCTTGAAGACATAGTTTGTTGCATCACTGACGAGGTCAAAGATCATGGCTACTGCTCAGTTCAGGATAATTCACTTTCCATTGGAAAACAGGAAAGCTATATAGGTTGTACCTCTGGCCTGTCTGTAGTTCTCCACAACATCACTTTGTAAACACTTAGGTTCAGTCCTAGGAAAACAGCTGGCAATGGCCCCACTGACAGCAGGTCAGTAAAATTGTCTTGGTACATGGAGGGCAGACTGTTCTATCTTTACCGTGTCTTTCCCTCAGGCCTCCGTGAATCAGAGGAGCTGTGTCTGTCCCTTGGGTCGATGCGTAATTCTGCTGGAGCTGCCTGCTGGAGCTGCTGAAGGTCCCACTGGAGGGCCATTGATGTGATGGAAATTTACATGCTTTGCATCCATACTTCTGGTGGTGTGGGACTCACCGCCTCTTGCGTACTGTATTCCTCATGTCAGCCTGATGTCTGCTCTTCCATAACTTCTGTCCATAGGTCTTCCAAACCCACTAAACAAGTCCAGCCCCCTCTCAAATGACTGCTTCCCAAGGGCTGGAGGAGAGTTTCTTGGGTCTCTGATAGGTTGTTCTGCTTCCGACCAGATATTCCCAGGCTTTTCGAGCTCTTCCTGTATTCCATGGTCCTTAGTCACCAAACATGCTAGTTATCCCCCTTGAAACGGGTTCTCATCTGGCCCGGGGTGCGGGGCCCAGGACTATCTGTGATTACAGAGAGATGGCCCAGTGAGTGTAGGCCAGGCAGCCCCTCCCCTTGCCCTGAACACCGTGTTTCTCTCATGGATGAGCTGGCTACTGGCTCCCTACAGACACATTACACTGCAGACACATACTGAGCCCGGGAATGAGGAAATCCCCTCTCTCCTCACCGGGAACAAACATGAATGATGGATCTTTTTTCAAGGTACTATGGAGTTTAGAGGGGGAAAAAATGCTATAAATGCCGAGCACCAGCTATCTGCAGCATTCTGTGGGCTTCTGATCCTTATCGATGAGCCTGCCGACTGATTTATATCCGAGATCAGGGTAAACGCTCTCTTCCACATTCTTTTCTTTTCTCTTGCGATTGTCGTACATGTGCCTTTCGATGTATCACCAGAATCTGTAAACTCAGTTCCCTTTAATAGTAACATAACATTCCATTGTCTTAATGTACCACAGTTCGCATAACCTTTTCCTAATTTGGGGCATGGGGTCATGCCCCATTTTTCCACTGCTGTGAGTGGTGTTACTGTCAACCTCTCGGTGCTATTTGCTTGCTTTTCTCTTTTGCACATTTCCCCTGGGGTCTATTCCACAGCAGGGACCACTGGGTCAAAGTGTAGGGACAGTTTTATAGCTCTCTCTTATATTTTGCCAGCCTGATCTCCAGAGGCGATGGATATTTTTCAAAAGTGCCAAAGAAGACAACCAGGGCCTGGAGAGATCATAGCTCAACTGACAAAGTTGGTCCTGTATGTTGCTTCAGGTTCCTCTCTAGTCCCCTCTCCAGCGCTAGTGTTGGAGATGTGAAGGAGGGGACTTTAGGAAGACCAGCACCCTCTATACCCAGACGTGTTTACCCAGAAGTGCAATTGCTTCTGTTTGTTTTTTTTAATGTGGACCATTTTTAAGGTCTTTATTGACTTTGTTACAATATTGCTTCTGTTTCATGTTTTAGCGTTTTGGTCACTAGGCACGTGGGATTCTGGGTCTCCGACCAAGGACTGAACCTGTACCCCCAGCATCAGAAGGCAAAGTACTGACCACTGGACCGCCAGGGAAGTCTCTGCTTCCTTTCTGTGAGGGGATTTTTGTCTTCTGAAAGGAGGTTTCACTGCCTGACCTAGGTTCTAATCTCAGCTTTACCACCACCTCCAAATGTGTGCCATTAGACAAATTCCCTAACCTCTCTGAGTCGATTTCTTCCTTGTCTGTGAAGAGGTTAAATGACAGTCCTTACTGGGGGAGTTTTGAGAAGGTTTTGTAGAGTTCTGGGCTTTTGTCATTCCCTCTGACTCACTTGGTGTGAAGGGTCTACGAGTTCCTTCCTTCCTTGTACTGCTAGGAACCAGCTCTGTTTGCCCCAGGATTGAGGGCAGTAAACGTCTGTCGTGGAATGCATGGATTGTCTTCACCCATAACCTGGCTTCACCCATAACCCTGTGTTTAGGAACTGGAAAACATTGTGGAAAAGTTTATGAAGAATTATGTCTTTAACAGGTGAAGAAAGGCCTGCACGTAAATGTTTATAGGATGTGCTGGGTCTGAGGCCTGTGCTTTGGTTTCCTCATCAATTTCCTCACCAGTGTGGCTGCAGGAAGAGCATCTCTGTTTTTTCAAGACCTCCAGTGGTCTATGACTTTGTAAATGAGATGGGCTGAAAGCTCAGGGAGGGAGGTCAGAGAGAGCTCTTCATTTCAGAAAAAGGTACTCACAGGGAAGGCCTTGGGTCTCTGGGTCTCTAGGGCTGTTTGCAGCACCCTTGAGTCCCTGGGAGAGGTTGGGAGGATGTGTTCAGGCCCTGCCTTGTGAGACTTCCCTGGAGGCCCAGTGGTTAAGACTCTGCCCTTCCACTGCTGGGGACACAGGTTAGATCCATGGGTTGGGGAACTAAGATCCCACATGCCATGCAGTGCTAAGGTGGGGGTGGGGGCAAAAAAAAAAAAAAAAAGACCTGCCTCTCATCTCTCCAGTCTCCTTCTTGCTATTGCAGAGAAATGAAAATAGGCTTCTGCAGGGGACCATCCTCCACTGGGGGGATATTTCTTCCATTCTCCAGTGGCCTAGGTTGATGGGGCCACAAATGCTTGCTCCTTCTCCCAACAGCGGGGCTTCCTAGGTGGCTCAGTGATAAAGAATCTGCCTGCCAAGGCAGGAAACATGGGTTCGATCCCTGGGTGGGGAAGAGCCCCTGGAGGAGGGCATGGCAACTCACTCCAGTATTCTTGCCTGGGAAATCCCACAGACGGAGGAGCCTGGTTGGCTACAGTCCATGGGGTTGCAGAGAGTCAGACTCAACTGAGCAGCTGGGCACACACTTCTCCCATCTAGAGGTGGGGCCTCATGCCTCTCCCCTTGGAGCTGGCCTGTCCTTAGTGACTGCTTGACTAGTAGAATGCTGTCCAAGGGACAGTCTAGAACTTCTGGGGGTAAGGACCTAAGAAGTTGTGCAGTTTCCACCCAGGTCTCCTGGAACACTTTCTCTGGGAGCTCTGGGCACCACGTGAGAGGTTGTCTGCCCTGAGACTGCCATGCCATGAGGTCTTGGGAACACACTCTGCTCAGCCGTTCCAGTCAAGCCCACCAAGCTCGAGACATGTGAGTGGGAGGGTGAAGCCACGGACCCTCCAGCTGAGACCTCCTGAGATGATGCACATGAAGCAGAAAAATCGCCCAACTGAACTTTCCTGAATTCCTGACCCCCAAGGTCATGAGACAGACTGCTGTTTTAACCTGCTAAGCCCTAGGGAAATTTTTATGCAGCCACAGATCAGAGAACACCAGGGCTACCTGGGCTGAGCTGAGTCCCTGCTTCATTCCCTCCCCTCAGCTGTAACCTCGCTTCTCACTCTCGGGACTAAATATCAGAGGCCATGCAGGAGTCATTGACGTCAGCCCTTCTCTTTGACAGGATTCCCCAGATGTATTTTTGGCCTCGTGTCTATTATTTATGATCCTTTGTTGAATTTTACAGTCAGATAGGACAGGAAGCGTCGGCAGAGTTCCAGAATCCTGGCTAAATGGATTTTTCTGTTGTATTCAAAGAGGAAATGACAAAGCAAAAATCTCCAGCTCGCTTCCTGTTATATGAATCGTCCCCGATACGCTTGGGGTGACTCGATTCTCTGGCAGCCCTGTTTGGAGAGCCTCAGATCTTAAATGAGGACCTGTAGGGCACCCAGATATTTAAGGAAGTCCAGCACTCCTTCTCAATGATGCTCATCCCTCTTCTGGTATCCCAGGAGATCTGTATTTACATTTATTTTATTTGAATTTATTTAAACATGTCAGAAGATTAAAAGCGCACCTTACTCCTGCAGATGTTTCCCATGGTGACTATGAACAAGACCCAGACATGCACGAGAATCCAAAATAAGGAAACAATTGCAATTGTTTCAGTTTTCAGGCTCCTCTGCTACGACATGTCAATTATTAACTAAGAAATTAATCATTAAGGGCATTAATGAAATTGGCCCAACCGTCTTGCTGGGCCACATTGCTCCTTACACAATGGAGCCGGTTAACTTCTGGCTTTTTCCATCCCTTTTGTAGCAACTTTGTTTCTACCGGCTGTGTATTTTGAAGGGAGCCAACTCTTTTATTTCTACTTACTTCAGTGGCTAGTATTAGTAACTGCTAGGGACACCAAGACCATCACTTCCTCTAACCTTCAGCTCTTCCAAAGCAGACTCTCAAAAGTCAGCAGTTCTACACTGACTCATTTCTTTCTCAATTCATTTATTTTTTTTCCCCACCCATACACTTATTTACTTATTCAATAATCATTGGTAAAATGCTTGAAATGTACCAGACATTGTGTTAGGCATTTGGGATAGAGGATGAGGAACACCTGGGTGTGCTTGGCAAGAGGCTCACGGTGCTTAATAGATGCTCAGTAAACAGATCAGGAATCCCTCTTCAAGAGGCCATGCTGGGAATTCTTGCTGGGGGAACTGAAGCTCTGGACACGTAACTAGCTGGACAATAACAAGGCGGGAAGGAGCGAAAGCGTGTCTGCCCCTGCACCCTGACCGCATCGCTGCATCCCTCTCCCCCCTGCTCTGCTCTTCCCGGCCCTTCCACTGCACTTGGTCATAACATCAATTCAAAATTTGAGACTTCAATCTCCGGGATTATACTACACTGTCTCTTGGCTCCAAGCCAATGCTTATGAGAGGATCCTACTGCCAGTTCTAGAACATTCTTTATTAATCTGTTATGGAAAAGCAACAACTGTATTCCAATGAAAGCAAAAGATGTCTCAGGAAAAATTTTAGTCCACGAAAGATGCCAAAGCCCCTCTTAGAAGGCAAGACAAAGTCAGCCCTTATCTTCGGAGCTAGTGACTTGGTTGGCACTCAAAGCTTGCTCAGGGTTACTGTTGTGTGAGGGGTCTGGAAGTCCTGAAGCTCAGCATATGATTGCACTGGGCATAGACCTTGGAGACCTTGAAACTGAGACTAGTATAAAACGTAGCTGATTTCAGTAGCATTGAGGTCATTGCCCTCACCCAGCCTACTATTTTAACATTGCTCAATCCTCTCTTTAGAGCATTTTTCCTTCTTCCATTCTGAGCATAGGCATGGCCAGTCAAGGCCAAAGCTCCAGAAGACAAGTGGATTGATTGGGAAAGTAATTGAAGAAATTCCCAGAGGTGGTTACTAACGAGGGTTTACATGTCACACATCTGTCATGACTCACTTCCCAACTGTGGCTCGGCTGCCCAGGTGACAGGAAGCAAGGCACAGCTCCAAGGCGACAAACGAGAAAGTTCCCTGAGTTTCAGAGCAGAGACTGGAGGCGCCATCCAGCAGACCCGCTGGACACCCAGACTGGGTGAGTGGTATTGACCTTGGTGTCTACTCTACACAGGCTCTCAGCCTTGCCCTGTCCTTTGCCCACATGGCTTCTGTCTTAAGAAGTACCCCAAATGCCTTCTGCTTTGGGTTCCTGCTCCTAACTCTGTACCAATAGGCAGGTGTTCAGATGGAAAGAGCATCACTGGTCCAATCTGTGCTGGTGCTGATCTGCTGTCTCACCCAATAACTGAAACTTCTGCCTGTTCTTCTGCCATCTCCTCTGCTGATAATGGCTGCCAGCTGCCAAGGGCTCCCTATCAACCCCTTCTCCACCTGAAGTCCTGTACCCGCTCCTACCACTTTTNAGGTGTTCAGATGGAAAGAGCATCACTGGTCCAATCTGTGCTGGTGCTGATCTGCTGTCTCACCCAATAACTGAAACTTCTGCCTGTTCTTCTGCCATCTCCCCTGCTGATAATGGCTGCCAGCTGCCAAGGGCTCCCTATCAACCCCTTCTCCACCTGAAGTCCTGTACCCGCTCCTACCACTTTTCCAGAACACATGAATAGCATCTCGCCAGGCAATGCTGTGAATCATCACAAACTGGTCTCAACCAAGTTGATTAAGAAATATTAGACTTATGTAGTGGAAAGGGCTGGTGCCTAGGAGCAAAATCCTATTTTTAGTGAGAAAAAAGGACATAAAACTGTACAAGATATCATAAACTTAGACTTAAGAAGTTACTTAGAAGAAATAACAATGCTTAATGTATATGTGCCTAACAGCAGAGCCTCAAAATATGTGAAGCAAAACTGATGGAATGTAAGGAGAAATTGCAAGGAAATGAATCCACTATCATAGATACTGACTTCAACACCCCTCTATCAGAAATAGACAAATCCATGAAGCAAAAAATCAATAAGGACATAGTTGAACTCAATAGCACCATTAATCAACGGGCTAGAATAGACTTCTATGGACTGCTTCATTGACGTGCAATGGAATATACATTTTTCTTTAGCTCACGTGGAACATTTACCAAGATAGAACATCTTCTAGGCCATAAAACATACTTCAGTGGTTGTAAAAGAATAGAAATCATACAATGTCTGCTTTCAGATCTGACAGGAATTAAACTAGAAATAAGAGTAAAAAGATAGCTGGAAAACCCCCAAGACACATCTGAATAACACATGGTTCAAAGAAGAAATCTCAAGAGAAATTTTAAAATATTTTGAACAAAACGAAAATGAAAATACAGCTGAAACTATGCAGCAAAAGCAGTGCTTAGAG
Organism: Neotragus moschatus; assembly: GCA_006410615.1. NCBI lineage: Eukaryota > Metazoa > Chordata > Mammalia > Artiodactyla > Bovidae > Neotragus > Neotragus moschatus. The sequence goes on from SJYA01003206.1 coordinate 2,205,261, forward strand.
GGAAATTTTTAGGACTTATATGTGGAATCTAACAACAACAACAAAAAGATGCAGATGAACTTATTTACAAAACAGATTCACAGACATAGGAAACGAATTCATGGTTCCGGGAGGGGAAGAAGGGAGAGAAGGGATAAATCATGAGTATGGGAGTAACAGATACATGTTACTTTATAAAAAAAACTTAGACAAACAACAAGGACCTACTGTATAGCCCAGAGAACTGTGCTCAATATCCTGTAAAAAACCTAAAGGAAAAGAATCTAAAAAAGAATATGTGTGTATATATATGTATATCTGAATCACTTTCTGTACACCAGAAACTAACATAACATTGTAAATAAACTATTCTTCAGTAGAAAAATACATGAAATAAAGAATATGTATCACTTAGATATTCAGAAAAACAACTATTTATTTTTAAATAAGAGGAAATGGAAGAGCACAGGGTTTGAACTCAGGACTGAATTCAGTCTGGGCTACACCCCTTACTAGCTCTGTGACCCACGAGGCCCCTAGCACGGCGCACCTCAGTTTCTGCATCTGTAAAATGAGGAAGATAAAACCTACCCCACAGTGGTTTGCGTGTGTATATCTGCATACAAATAAAGAAAAAACTATACAAGGAAAATGAATGTGCAAGGCGCCTGAGGGAGGCTCACTACGGATTGATTTCCAAGCCCTTTAAGGATATTTGGATGTTGGTAGGTTCCAAGTAAATTTTGCTGGGCACACACAAGGCCTTTTGTTCACCCTTCTCCCTTTCCCATCCTGACATTCCTGATGACACAGGCAACCCACCTAGGGGGGCTGCCCACGCCCCTAGGCACCAAGTGTCTCCATTTTGGAGGAGTTACGGGAACCCTGGAAAGGAAACTGTTTTCTACTTTGAAAACCCGAGAAAGCGCAAGGCTCTGGGACAGGCTGATACTGTCTCTTTTCTCCCTCTGCCATGCTTTAAAGAACATTCTGGGCTTCCTGTCCCAGCCTGAGGGAAAAACCAAGAGTACACATCACTAGAAAATAACTACAAGGCCAGAGCCTTACACGGGAACTTGGATTCGGAGTGGGCTTTGGAGGAGACTGTTGAAGACAAGGAGGAGACTGGTGCAGAGCTGAGATGGCGAGGAAGGGTGCCCAAGGCCCCAAGGGGGACGGGAACAAAGGACTTAGTCTCCCAACAAGCCTGGGCCGGGTCAGGCGGAACAGGGGGAGTCGTGAGCGGAAAACCACCTGGGCCCCTCCAGCTAAGGGCGAGGTGTGGAATGTGAGAGGAAGGTGAACCGAATGGCATGAAGGGGCTTCGGTTCTGATTCACATTCACTTTGACTCTGAAGCATTCCAAACGTGGTGGGAACAGAGCCTGTTTGGAGAGGACTGTTATCTGAGGACAGAGCAGGATGAAGGGAAGGGTGGGGGGTGGTGGCTGACGGCTGCAGAGAGCATTCCAGCTTGCAGATAAGTGAAGCCGGAAGGGTAGGCATGATTCAGTGGAAGTCTGAAGAACTACCCGTTCCACTCCTGACCTGAGTTGAAATGAGACACACCAGGGAGAACTTTTGAGGCTACGTGGGTCCCTAATGCTGGGCTTGATCAGTGGCGTCAGATTTCAACTAAAGACATTTCCTCTTACTCTAAATTTGCACTCCAGGAAACGTGCCTGTTCCCTTTCGTGTGTTAACTGAAAACTTCCCTGCTGGCTCTGCAATGCAGAAGAGCCAAGTTTGATCCCTGGGTTGGGAAGATCCTCTAGAGAAGGGAATGGCAACCTACTCCAGTATTCTTGCCTGGGAAATGCCATGGACAGAGGAGCCTGGCGGGCTATGGTCCATGGGGTCGCAAAGAGTTGGACATGACTGAGCGATTAACACACACACTAACTACCCATGGCTGGTCTCTCCTACTCTAAATTTGAATTCCAGGAAACTTACCTTTTCTTTTTTACTTCTCTAATTTTCATTGGTAAGATAGGATTTCAGAAGTTAAGATGATTCGTGTTGTACAGCAGAAACCAATACAACATTGTAAAGCAATTATCCTCCAATTAAAAACTAAGAAAAAAATATTAAGAAAATTGGAATGAAAGCTGTAAATGATGGTCATTTTATGGGGGACTGGACCTGACAAGAGAGTAGCAATAAATGATGACAAAATTCCATTCAGTTCAGTCTCTCTGTCGTGTCCGACTCTTTGTGACTCCATGGACTGCAGCACGCCAGGCTTCCTTGTCCATCACCAACTCCCAGAGCTTGTTTAAACTCATGTCCATTGAGTTGGTGATGCCATCCAGCCATCTCATCTCATCTCATCCTCACTATTCCGTAGGCATCTTTCAATGATAAAGTTGACTCCCTTGTCTTCTGTCATCTTAGCCCTTACCTGCCTCCAGCCACACTCCCTTTTGTCCCATGGGCTCCTCCTGGGCTGAAGGGTACAAGCCACTTCTTGGAGTGGAGATGAAAGAGAACGGTGGCTTGTGTACTCTCAGCATCACCCATGTTTACTGACCCCTGGTGTTCACTGGCCACCAGGAGGTAGGGGGCTTATTCTCCTTTTCCAATGACCTTACACCTTGCTCTCGGGAAATGTAAGAGTCTATAACATTTCAAAAGGATGGACTTTGAGGTTATGGAGGACATCCATGAGAGGTGGATGGGTCATTTCTTCTTTTATTGATTTGGCTGCGCCGGGTCTTAGTAGTGTCACAGGGGATTTCTGATCTTTGTTGCAGCATGTGGGATCTTGAGTCACAGAGTCTTAGTTGCAACATATGGAATCTGGTTCCCTGACCAGAGGTTGAACCCAGACCGTCTGCATTGGGAACGTGGAGTCTTAGCCACTGTACCACAAAGAAGTCCCAGGAATGCATTATTCCGCTGCAGATTCTCTTTCCCTGACCTTCCAGGCTCATTGTGTGAACCCACCAAAATGTTGTTCTGGAGAAATGAGCAGCTTTGGATGTGCTGTTTCCTCTGCTGTAAAGCCCTGGCCCCAGATCTCAGCATGGTTCACCCCTTTAACCCTTCACCTTTGAGCTTAGCAGCAGCAGCAGCATTTTGACAATAAAGCTTTCTGATAAGGGTTGACTTGTGTCCCTTCGGAATATGTTGACATCTCAACTCCTAGTGCCTGTGACTGTGACTGTGACCTTATTTGGAAAAAAGCTCTTTGCAGATGACCAAGGGAAGATGAAGTCATTCATTAGGGTGCGATCCTAACCCAACACGACTGGTGTTCTTGTAGAAAGATGACACTTTGGAAACAGAGACAGACACATGCAGAGGAAAGATGGTGTGAAGGCCCGAGGAGAAGACAGCTATCTACCAGTCAAGGAAGACCCGAGGTTACCAGAAGCCAGGAGAAAGACACGGAACCAATTCTCTCTCACAGCCTCAGAAGGAACAGACCCTACCAATACCTTGGATTCAGGCTCCCATGAGACAATATATCTCTGCTATTTAAGCCACCCAGCTTGTGATACTTTACTACAGCAATTCCAGTACAGTACCTTGCTCAAACCACATTACTTAATATTGCACTGTCTGTACCTCTTTTCTCCAGAGTACTTATTACTATCAAATATCTCCAACTCTCTGCAACCCCATGGACTGTAGCCCGCCAAGTTCCTCTTTCCATGCGATTCTCCAGGCAAGAATACTGGTGTGGGTTGCCATTCCCTTCTCTAGGGCATCTTCCTGATCCAGGGATTGAGCCCAGGTCTCCCACATTGCAGGCAGATTCTTTAGCAACTGAGCCACCAGGGAAGCCCCTAAGTATACTGTATATATAGCTATTTACTTTTTGCCATGTATTTGTTTATAGTCTGTCTCCCTCCAGTGGAGGGTACACAACACAAAGGCAGAGATTTTGGTATGTTTCTTCATGTATTCCCTGCATCTAGAGTCAGTACTGGCCCTTACACCCCAACAGGCTATACGAAGCTCTCTCTGCCCTTCTCTGGTCGCGCCTCCCTCACCCTCCCAACTGTCGAGGTGAAGAGTCAGTGCGGGTAAGTGGCTATGTCACATGGAGCCCACGCCCCTGCTTCTAGAACATGCACCAGGAACCCACAGGTTGGCCTCAAGCCCACTTCCAGAGTCTGCTTCAGGCTCTTCCTTGAGTCTGTCCTAAGACTCTAGCGAAATGGGTGTGGATGGAGCTTCAACAGGCTGGCTGGTGCATCCACACCATTTGTAGAGGGGCCTTCCTGGTGTGGGAGAAAGTTTCAGGGTGAGATGAGAAGAAGAGGGGACACAGGCCGGGGTCTTCCTTTATATTTGCCTCTTGCCTCTCAAAAGGTAGGGGACTGGGGGAGACTCTACCTTGAATAATGTCTGGCACACAGCAGGCACTTGGTGAACATGAATAAATGAATGTGTGAGTTACTCTTCAAAGCTTTTTTTCTTTGAATTACACAGTCCTTTAAAGAAAACACTGGAACTTCCCCAGTGATCCAGTGGTTGAGACTTCATCTATGTTTTAATTAATTAATTTAAAAAATCTTTATAATTGCTTTATAATATTGTGTTAGTTTCTGCTGTACAATGAAGTGAACCAGCTGTATGTATAATACATTCCCTCCCTCTTGGAGCTCCCTCGCCTCTCACCTCCGTCCCACTCATCTAGGTCATCACAGAACACTGAGCTGAGCTTCCTGTGCTTTGTAGCAGGTTGTCACTAGCTATCTGTTTCACACGTGGTAGTGTATATCTGTCAGTTTCAGTCTCCCACCCTCCCCTTCCACCACCGGCTCCACATACAGTCTGTTCTGTATGCCTATGTCTCCGTTCCTGTCTTGGAAATAGATTCAGCTGTACCATTTTTCTAGATCCCACAAATATGCATTAATATACAATATTTGTTTTTCTCTTTCTGACTTACTTCACTCTGCATGACAGATTCCATCCATGTGAGACCTTGCCTTCTAATGCAGGGAGTGTGGGTTAAATTCCTGGTCAAGCAGCTAAGATCCACATGCCTTGTAGCCAAAAAACCAAAACATAAAACAGAAGCAATACTGTAAAAAATTCAATAAAGACTTTAAAAATGATCCACATTAAAAAATCTTTTTTTTTTTTTAATAAACAGAATATCAAATCCTCAATGATTCAAATCAAAAGCAGGGCATATTCCTGGCTTTCAGATTCGACCCAGTCTCCTTCAACTGTGAAATCCACAAGGCACCCCCATCCCCCAGTGCCCTTCATCTTTGCCCTCCAACCTTCTAGGGGCTGGGATAAAGGAACTGTTATATCAGGTTACAGGAACCTGCTAATAATACAGGTAGTGAGAGAGACTTTTAAAACACTGCAGTAAAAAAACTGTAAGGAAAGGTCAATAACTTTAGGAAAAAGATGAATTTCTAATGAGGGAATTTGGGGGGATGATCTGTGCCATCTGGACTATGGCGGGGAGGTTAGGTTTTGGAGCTTGTTATCACCTATCCTGCATGTGGCCCACGTGATTCTCGCTGCTCAGGTAAAACCAGAGTAGAAACTCCTTCCTTTGCCAGTAAACTATTGGCCCATGTGGTTCTCGCTGCTCAGGTAAAACCAGAGTAGAAACTCCTTCCTTTGCCAGTAAACTATTGGGGCTTCCCTGGTGGATCAGACGGTAAAGAATCTGCCAGCAATGCAGAAGACCTGGGTTTGATCCCTGGGTTGGGAAGATCCCATAGAGGTGGGCACGGCAACCCACTCCAGTATTCTTGCTTGGAGAATCCCCATGGACCGAGGAGCCTAGTGGGCTACAGTCCATAAGGGTCACAAAAAGTTAGACATGACTGAGCAACTAGTTGGGCACGTGATTTTGTTTCTGATGCTCACCAACCTGGTTTGCCAATTCCTCCCACGTGGGGAATACACATTGAATCATGTTTGGGTATAAACATGTGATCGTGTTTGGATTTTAAGGATCCCCTTCCTGTGAAGGGGATCCTTGAGATGCTCGGCCCTAAAGACTCACTGTGGTTCCGGCAGAGATCTAAGGACTGTGGTTGGAAGGCTCAGGGCCACACAGACCCTGAGCCTTGCCAGTCTCAGGGCCAGTGCTCTGCTGGCTGTGCTGGCCTGCAGCTTTGATGTGGGTAGTTGACTCACCAACACAGCCCAGACAGGCTCAGGAGCCAGGTCTGCTGATTTTCAACAAGTTAGACGCTCACCCCAGAACACTGGCTTTGGGGCTTCATCAGATGGAATGAGTGAGTGAAAAATGCGGACAACCAGAATACACATATCATTTCTTTTCTTCTTTTAGAAATGAGGACTAGAAACTAGATTCGTAATTTCTGCTAGTTTCTGCCTCAACCTCATAAAAGCAACTACTGGAATACTTTCAAAGGTAATACTCAGAAGTACTATTTATTGAGCAGTTACTATGTGTCAGGTACTTTGCCCCTATCATTCACTCTTACACAACGAACCGTCCTGGTGGTAATGATAATTCTCCCCATTTTATGCAGAGATAATGGAAGAAAACATTTATTTACTTTAAAGATCTTACCCAAGGACACACAAGGAATCATCTAGGAATCTGCAGATCGATCTAACCGCACAGCCCATGCTGTGGACGGCTAAACTACTCTGTCTTTCTGATGTGGTTACATTCTCACATTCAGTTATTTCATTCCACATGTGTGCCGAGGTCCTGCTCTGTGTAGGGCACTTTCCTCCACTCTGAGGATATGATGGTGAACAAAACTGGACCCAGTCCCAGAATTACAAAGCTAACAGGCTGGTGAGGAGACGAAGAATCAAATACCCACACATATAAAAAATAAAATTGCACGCGTGGGTTTCCCTGGTGGCCCAGTCTGCCGATGCAGGAGGCCTGGATTCGATCCTGGTCTGGGAAGATCCCACATGCTCTGGAGCAACTAGTGAGACTCCACTTTAGAGCCCAGGACGTGCAGCTACTGAGCCCACGTGCTGGAACTACCGAAGCCTGCACCCTCTAGAGCAGTGCTCTGGAACGGGAGATGCCACTGCAATGAGAAGTCCAAGCACCACAGCTAGACAGTATCTCCTGCTCACCACAACTAGAGAAAAGCCCACGCGACAGTGAAGACCCAGCACCGCCAGAAAATTAAAATAAATAAATAAAATTATTTTAAACAATAAATAAAATTTCACGTGTGACAAATGCTATAAAGGGGAGATACAAGATACTGTACAAGCCTATCGTGTTTTTGTTTGTTTTTCAATTTTTTTTTACAGTTTTTAAAAATCACACGAGATAGTTTTCTTAAGATTTTTGTTTTTTTGATGTGGAACATTTTTAAAGTCTTTATTGAATCTGTTACAATACTGCTTCTGTTTTGTGATTAGGTTTTTTTGGTCCTGCAGCATGTGAATTTAGCTCCCTGACCAGGGATCAAACCTGCACACCCTGCACTGGAAGGAGGAGTCTTAACCACTGGACCACCAGGGTGGTCCTAAGTGTGATTATTTAAATTCCTATATTATTCTGTAATTGTTTGACAGGTATCCATCTTGTTATTAAGATGATAAACTACCTTCGGTTGGAACTGTATCTTAGAACTGACTTCCACAGGTCTGGGCACACAACAGATTGTCCAAAAACACCCGCTGGCCATGGGGAACTGTCTTTTCCATTTCTGCAATTCTAACATTTCTCATTAAATATTCTAAAATATAAACAATGATGTACAAAATATCTGATCAAATCCTTCCAACATCTGGAGAAGCAGAGCTGAGGATGCGTGTCCCAGTGCTCTCTTGTGAGTCAGGCTTTACATGTAAGCTTGTGCATGTGTGGTCAGTCGCTAAGTCATGCCCGATTCTCTGTGACCCCATGGACTGCAGCCTGCCAGGCTCTCCTGTCCATGGGGTTTTCCAGGCAAGAATACTGGAGTGGGTTGTCATTTCCTCCTCCGGAGATCTTCCCAACCCAGAGATCAAACCTGCATCTGCTGCACTGGCAGGTGGATTCCTTACCACTGAGCCACCTGGGAAGTCCCACGTGTAACCCCACCCATCTGCTAACCACTCCCACATCCGTCCCTGGCAGGACCATCCTCAGTTGAGCCCAATTAGCAGCAGAAAGGTAGGTGTCAGCCTGACTCAGAAAGCAAGTTGAAGCTGAGCTTCTGAGGTGGGTGGCTGGAAGCCTGGGGACGCTCTTCAGGTGGCAGAGCATGTGTCCAACCATGCTTTCTCCGTCACGCCTGCATTCTCACTGAATTCGTCCTTCTTACAGTCAGACGCTTATAGCACTTATTACCTCTCAACATATTGTTGTATTTATTTGTATTGTCTGCTCTGATGGGAATGTAAACTTTTTGAGAATAAAGACTTTTTATTTCTACGTTTTATATGGGGGAGCATTTTACTGAAGACATAGCATGCATGCATCATAAACCTGGTAAATTTTCAAATGTATTTGGCTGCTCCCAGTCTTCCTTGTGGCATGCAGGACCATCTAGTTACAGCACGAGGCATCTTGTCCGGGCCCCCTGCATTGGGAGCGTGGAGTCTTGGCCCCTGGACCACCAGCGAAGTCCCCAGCCTGGTAAAATTTTGCAACATAAACACACCTAGGTAACCAGTACCTGTTTATCTGGAATAAAACATTCCCTCTCCCTAGAAGCTTTGTCACACCAAGACTCCCAGGACTGCCTTGGTTTTGCACACTGTTGTAATCCGACACCTCCTTCTGTACCTGGCATACAGCAAGTGTTTAATAAACACAGACGGTTCCCAACTTATAATGGTTTAACTTGCAGTTTTTTTTTTTCCTTTAACTTTCTGATGGTGTGAGAAAGATACACACTCAATAGAAACCATACTTGGAATTTTGATCTTTCCGCTGGGTACATATTCTGATGCTAGGCAGTNAAAAATTTGCAAATAAATGCTGGAGAGAGTGTGGAGGAAAGGGAACCCTCCTACACTATTGGTGGGCTTCTCTGGTGGCTCAGAGGGTAAAGCATCTGCCTGCAATGCGGGAGACCTGGGGTCGATCCCTGGGTGGGGAAGATCCCCTGGAGAAGGAAACGGCACCCCACTCCAGTACTCTTGCCTAGAAAACCCCATGGACAGAGAAGCTTGGTAGGCTACAGTCCATGGGGTCGCAAAGAGTTGGACACGACTGAGGGACTTCACTTTCACTTTATGGAGAGAAGGGCAAAGCATTTGAATGCCAAGAGATGAGGCCATCAAACTCTTCATCTTTCCGCAGAAGATTTTCCCTGCCAGCGACTTTCCCTTTGTGTCTCCTCTTCCCCATACAATGTCTATGTGGGTGTAGCAGGTTCTGAAATAAAACAAGGATAGAACTTGACTCAGCCAGGTGCAAATACCTGTCTTTTGAGGCAGACTCTACCTGTGAGGAATAAAGTGTGGTAAACACTCTATCTACCGTGATGGATGAGGGACCACAGTGGAAGGCTACAGGAAAGAGGAAACATTTCCAAGTGTGGAGTTCAGATGTGGCTTGAGCCCTTTTAGTACTGGATAGAAGAAGTATTAAGAGACTCCAGAATGGAAATTCTTCTCGCTTCCACGTCTTTTTAAAATTATCTGCCTCAAGACGGTTATAAACTTCTAGTCCTCAAAAATCCTTCAACATTTGACTGACACGAAGCAGACTCTCTTGTCTCACGGCAGAAGGTACTGTGTGGACTCTCCCTGAGAAACGTGACACCGGGTGGAGGCCTGAGGAGCGAGCGGTCAGTCTGCGTGGCCTGGCCTTGTTCTTTGTGGTGAGTTAGGTTATTCAGAGATACCCTTTGGCTAAGAGCATCTAAAAACTATGAGGAAAAAAAAATGTTTCATAATCTTCATGAAAGCATCAAATTACTGATCAAATAGAAACAAAAATATCAGGCCAAAAGCTAAGAGAAAGCAGAAATCCAGAGATAAACAGAGCCCTCTTCTGTCCTCACAAAAGCCAAATGTTCCAAGGAACTGAGCTCTCAGTGTGAGAGGGACAGAAACTAAAGCCCAGGACAAAGGTTTAAATGGAAGACTCCACAGGAAGCGGGACTTTCAAAGGGGACGCCACCTCCCTGCTTCCACCTCCATGGCGTTGGAGGAGATTAAACTGGGCCAGAAGGAGCAAAGGAGCAAAACAAAATGCATGAGAAGTTGTAATTAGAGGTAGTTACTCCCACGGATTCAAAAGACTTGGGTGGTCTGAGAAATCCTAAACCCTGAATGAAGTTAAAATGGTACCAGACAGAAGGGTACCTATGTGCCCGAAAGAAGGAAAGACAAATTCAAATTCTCCTGAGGAAGAGACCCTTCATCTTAGGCCACAGAGCATCTCCATAAACAGTTTTCTAAGGCAGTGAGCAGCATATAATTTAAAATATCCAAGATATCCAAGCACACATGGAAACCAGCAGAAACAACAGAGAATCATAAAAAGAGCCATGTAGATTCTAGATGATTAAGTTAGAGACTATAAATTATAAAACATCCCTACTTAGTGTTTAAAGGATATATTTTAGAAATACCTGCAGAGATTAGTAAACTATAAAAAGTGTCGTTGGGCTTTAAAAATAAAAAAGTTTTAACTGAAATTAAAAATTCAGGGGATAGATTAAGAGTGCAATTGAAGAAACAGTTATTGAAAAAGAAATGAACTGTTCTGAATGGAAAATACGAAATAAAGGTTAAGAGACATGCAAGATAGTGTTACAGAGGAATTCCAGAAGGAGGGAGAAAAGAATTGGGCAAAGGCAATATTTGAAGATATAATGCTCAAACATTTTTAACCAGTGGTCCAGATACTTATCCAGAAATTTAGGAATCTGCTGAATCCAAGCAAGATAACATACTTAGATATATTCAGATACATCATAGTGAAACTGTAGATAACTAAAAAGAAAGAAATTCTTAAAAATACTCAGGAAAAAAAAGAGAGAAAAGATTGCCAGAAGCTAGACTGGCAGCAAGCTTTCAACAGCAAACAATGGACACCAGAAAAATAACGATATATTTTCAGCATATTAAAAAAAACCAATTATCATTGTATGTCTAGTGAAAACACATCTTTTAAGAATATGGACACAATTGGGACTTCCCTGATGGTCCAGTGGTTAAGAATTTGCCTGCTAATTCAGGGGTCACAGGTTAGATCCCTGGTTTTGGAACTAAGACCCCACATGCTGTGGAGCAGGTAAGCCCGTACGCAGCAACTACTGAAGCCCACGTGCTCTAGACCTTGAGCTGAGCAATGGGAGAAGCCACCGCAATGAGACATCGCTGAAACACAGCTAGAGGGTAGCCCCCAGTCACCGCAGCTAGAGAAAGCCCTCTGGTGTGTGTGTTAGTCGCTCAGTTGTGTCTGACTCTTTGTGACCCCATGGATTGTAGCCTACCAGGCTCCTCTGTCCATGGGTTTTTCCAGGCAGGGATACTGGAGTGGATTGCCATTTCCTTCTCCACAGGATCTTCCCAACCCAGGGATCAAACCTGGGTCTCCTGCATTGCAGGCAGATTCTTTACCAGCTGAGCCACAGGGAAACTCAAAATCTCCTAAAGGAAATGCTAAAAGATACTTGACATAGGGGAAAAAAAGTGATCTTATACGGAATGTAGACACAGAAAGAATGAAAAGCAAAGAAAACGGCAAGTGCAAATGAACACTGGCAATATAAAATTGTAATAAATAATTTTAGGTTATACTTTAAAAGTTAAATTAAAATACATGAAAAAAAATCAGTTTACAAGTAGGTAAGTGGGAAGGGAATTTAAGTATTTAAGGTCTTTATAATGCCTTAAAAGAGGGTAAAGATACTGATTAACCTAAATTTTGTAAATTAAGTTGGAATTTCTAGGGTAACCACCGAAAGAATCAAAATCAAGTATGTAACTTCCAAATTAGTGTTTGTGAGAAAGATGGAATAATTTAAAATTCTCAGTTAAACCAAAAGAAAGGATATAGCTGTACAAGCATCCAAGGAAATAGCTCTTCCAGCTAGTTTTGAGTATACTGGAGGCCTGGAAAGGAGAGGTGATTCTGTCATGAGTCACGTCTGTACTATCTGGCTGTCCACAATGGGTAGAGAACCTGGAGTGAGCTGTACTAGTAAGATTCCCTCGTGGGAACTTGAAAACATGACCAGGATGATAAGTAAGGCTAAAACACATGAGTGCAGCAGCTAAGAAAAAAAAAAAGTCTATGAGCTTTGGCCCCCGAGGTCTCTGGAGAAGCCCTGGTCCCCCTGTCCTTCCCAAGGCCTAGCTGGTCAGCTCTTCCTTTGAGTCTGTGAACTCTCCCCTGGGCTTCCAATACTTTCTCCCACCAATCCCTTTCCCCACATTCTCTATCTTTTTTTTTTTTTCTTCTTGCTTAATCAGCCTTGATTTGCTTTAAAACAAAAGAAACTTAACTGATGCCAAGAACCATTGGCTCATGCCAGAAGTATCTTCACTGTCTTACATAAAAGTCCAAATGTTTGGCATGGATGGCGAGGTTATCCTCTTAGCAACAACTTAATCTGAACTGCAGCTGGATTCTCTGACTTATACCAAACATGTGAGATGAACATTCCCAAGATGCAGCCCAGATGGGTGGGCCTCCCACGGGGGCCCTGACTCTTACTTTACACTCGCTATGAGACCACGCTCACTGCTCTCACTCCTCCTCCAAAACACATCTAATACCACAATGTACTAATGAGAAAACTGATATTTTATTGGGGATCCTTTGGAGCCTATGAAAGAGGGACCACGTCTCACACATATCACTGGGCAGAAACTGAATCCATTATCCCAGCAGACATGTTTGTCTCTTGCCATCAAAGAGCCCAGCTCTGCCGGTTGACTCTTCTCTCTTTTTCCTTTCCTCCCGCTCAACTTGCCTTTGCTTAGAAAACAACTTATAGTTACCAGGGGGGAAGGGGAGGGGAGAGGGATAAAGAGTTTGAGATTGACATGTATACACTGCTCCATTTAAAATGGGTAACCAACAATGTCCTGTGCTCAGTAGCACGGGCAACTCTGCCCAGTGTTATGTGGCAGCCTGGATGGGAAGGGAGTTTGGGAGTGAATAGACACGTGCATATTCAAAGACTAAATCCTTTGGCTGTTCACCTAAAACTATCACAACATTGTTAATCTGCTATACTCCAGTATAAAATAAAAAGTTAAAACAAAAAGAAAAAAAAAGAATTAGTTTTGTCATCCTAAGAAAGTCAGACTTTGCCCTCAGCTTGTACCCTCCACTCAGCAAAACAAAACCCCTACTATTTAGCAGAACACGGTCCCTTGGGGTTGGGGATCTTAGTGTCTTTTTCCACCTCATTGGATGTGTTCTTCCTTGATCAATTGCAAGTCTATCTACAGCATTCCCAGCACCTTGAGTAGTGCCTGCCACAGCAGACTTTTCGGAGGGTCATTGATGAATTTCATACATCTTTGTACATCTCACGGGGATGCCCAGGTGGCACTAGTAGTAAAGAATCCGCCTGCCAATGCAGGAGACATAAGAGATGTGGGTTTGATTCCTGGGTAAGAAAGATCCTTTCGAGAAGGAAATGGCAACCTGCTCTAGTATGAGTGAGTGAGAGTTGCTCAGTGGTGTCCTACTCTTTGCTACCTCATGATCTATACAGTCCATGGAATTCTCCAGGCCAGAATACTGGAGTGGGTAGCCTTTCCCTTCTCCAACAGATCTTTCCAACCCAGGGACTGAACCCAGGTCTCCCGCATTGCAGGCGGATTCTTCACCAGCTGAGCCAGAAGGAAAGCCCAAATATTGGAATGGGTAGCCTGTCCCTTCTCCAGCAGCTCTTTCCAACCCGGGAATCAAACTGGGGTCTCCTGCATTGCAGGCAGGTTCTTTACCCACTGAACTATCAGGGAAGCCCACTCCAGTGTTCTTGCCTGAAGAATTCCATGGAGAGAGGAGCCTGGTTGTCTATAGTCTGTAGGGCTGCAAAAAGCTGGACATGACTGAAACGACCTGGGATGCACGCATGCATCTCATAGAGCCTAGGAAGGAGCCTCACAGGGACTATGTGTTTGGCAACTGGTCCTTGAACAGATGACTGCTTCTCCACTATTTAGGAGATTTTGTGAGGACTAAAGGTTGTGACACCGGCCTAAGCACTGTAATGTATTCAAAGTAACAGGCAATCAAATTAACAATGAGCATGCTAACAGAAAAGAGTATTAACCCAATTTATCCATTGATTAAACTGCTTTTGGGTTCCAGGATGTGAGCCATATGGAATACAATTTGGAATTCAGAAGAGTGGTCAAGTTTTTCATTTCAAAGATAGTGGAAGGATAAACCATGGGAAAGGCTTCATTTCTATGCACATATGCCTTTTGAAATTTTTTATTTATTTATTTATTTTGGTTGCACTGGGTCTTCATTGCTGGTGGGCTTTCTCTAGTCGTGGTAAGTGGGGGCTACTCTCTAGCTGCGGGGAATGGGCTTCTCACTGCAGTGGCTCCCCTTGCTGTGGAGCACAGGCTCCAGAGCAGGCGAACTTCACTAATTGTGACTCACAGTCTCAGTAGCTGCCGCTTCCAGGCTCTAGGACACAGCCTTCATAGTTTCGGCTCGTGGGCTTAGTTGTCCCGCGGCACGTGGGATCTTCCCAGGCCGGAGACACAACTGGTGTCCTGTGCACTGGCAGGCAGATTCCTAACTGCTGGACCACCCAGGAAATCCTCTGTATATATATCTTAAAAAAAAAAAAAAACTGACTCACAAGTAAAATTCATACTGTGTCTATATAGGGCCAAAGTACCTAATCTAAGTAGAACTACCAGATAAAATACAGGACACCTGATTAAATGTGAATTTCAGATACACTAAATTTTTTAGTGTAAGTGTGTCCTGAGTATCACATGGGAAATACTTATAGTTTAAAAATATCATTGTTTGCTGCTGCTGCTGCTGCTGCTGCTAAGTCGCTTCAGTTGTGTCCGACTCTGCGACCCCGTAGACGGCAGCCCACCAAGCTCCTCCATCCCTGGGATTCTCGAGGCAAGAACACTGGAGTGGGTTGCCATGTCCTTCTCCAATGCATGAAAGTGAAGAGTGAAAGTGAAGTCGCTCAGCTGTGTCTGACTCTTAGCGATCCCATGGACTGCAGCCTACCAGGCTCCCCCACCCATGGGATTTTCCAGGCAAGAGTACTGGAGTGGGTCGCCATTCAAATTTAAATGGCATCTTATATATTTTTTGTTAAGCTTGGCAACTCCAAGTCTATGAAAAAAATACTCAGTTCATGGCATGGTCTAGACATTTGACATACCATCTGGATAAATTAATCTCTTTTTCATATAGATGTTTGGCTACTGTATGTTGTGTTAAGAGCCCACTTTCTGCTATCTTTAACATCTCTTTGCTTCTCTCCTGTCTTAATCATAAGTATCAGTTGAAACAAAATATTTTTCTTGCCATCCCCCCAGCTTTCAAGGACTCAAGGACCAGAGGTTCTGGGTAATTCAGTTCTTATTGACTTTCAGTGGAGGTGACATTGATTAAAGGGGTCAAAATGGTTAGTAAAGATCTCAAAGTGTGAAAAAGCTCAAAGTGAGAAAACCAATTCACACTTGACCTACTTTCCAATCTGAGTCTCACAGCCCTGGCCATAAGGGGCCATCCCAGAAAAACCAGTCTTGAAGAATATGTTCATAAATTTTCATAATGAATAATGATCAATCTGAGCCAAAGAAATAAAGATGCATTCTACATAGCAAATCCACAAGTGCTGAGATTCAAGGTATAGGATGTTGATGAAAGTGGAAAAGAGAAAACTGGTAAAAAAAAAAACCACAAGGAATTTGTGTACAACAAATTGTGTACAAAAGCTATAAGAAGCTTGATGCCATTTTTTCACCGGGGTCCAGCTACACACACATAGAAATTTCATCAACCCATTTTAGTTAGAGGTAAAGTTTATCTAGATAGAGGAGAATGAAAAAGTTGGCTTAAGGCTCAACATTCAGAAAACGAAGATCATGGCATCCAGTCCCATTACTTCATGGGAAATAGATGGGGAAACAGTGGAAACAGTGTCAGACTTTATTTTTCTGGGCTCCAAAATCACTGCAGATGGTGACTGCAGCCATGAAGTCAAAAGACGCTTATTCCTTGGAAGAAAAGTTATGACCAACCTAGATAGCATATTCAAAAGCAGAGACATTACTTTGCCAACTAAGGTCCGTCTAGTGAAGGCTATGGTTTTTCCAGTAGTCATGTACGGATGTGAGAGTTGGACTGTGAAGAAGGCTGAGCGCCGAAGAATCGATGCTTTTGAACTGTGGTGTTGGAGAAGACTCTTGAGAGTCCCTTGGACTGCAAGGAGATCCAACCAGTCCATTCTGAAGGAGATCAGCCCTGAGATTTCTTTGGAAGGAATGATGCTAAAACTGAAGCTCCAGTACTCTGGCCACCTCATGCAAAGAGCTGACTCATTGGAAAAGACTCTGGGAGGGATTGGGGGCAGGAGGAGAAGGGAACGACAGAGGATGAGATGGCTGGATGGCATCACTTATTCGATGGGTGTGAGTCTGGGTGAACTCTGGGAGTTGGTGATGGACAGGGAGGCCTGGCATGCTGCGATTCGTGGGGCCGCAAAGAGTCGGACATGACTGAGCGGCTGAACTGAACTGAAGAAGGAATTCACTGATGGTCCATTGGTTAGGACTCCATGCTTTCACTGCCAAGGGTGCCAATCCAATCCCTGGTTGGGAAACTAAGATCCCACAAGCCTCAGGTTGTGGCCAAAGGAAGAAAGAAGGAAAGAATCAATTTTCTTCCTTTCAGGTGTATATTCTATTAGGAGTGAGATTGACAAGTGGAATTATTAAAAGTCCTACTTTAATGAATAGAAATGGGCTTCCCTGGTAGCTCAGCTGGTAAAGAATCCTCCTGCAATGTGGGAGACCTGGGTTAGGAAGATCCCCTGGAGAAGGAAAAGGCTACCCACTCCAGCATTCTGGCCTGGAGAATTCCATGGACTGTGTAGACCGTGGGGTCACAAACAGTCAGACACGACTGAATGACTTTCCCTTTCAAGAAATGGGTACGTGGCTAATATGACAAAGAACAGCCCTAAGTAGTGATTGCATTCTTAGGGCTGCTGCTGCTGCTAAGTCACTTCAGTCGTGTCTGACTCTGTGCGACCCCATAGACGGCAGCCCACCAGGCTCCCCCATCCCTGGGATTCTCCAGGCAAGAATACTGGAGTGGGTTGCCATTGCCTTCTCCAATGTATGAAAGTGAAAAGTGAAAGTGAAGTCACTCAGTCAAGTCTGATTCTTAGCAGCCCCATGGACTGCAGCCCACCAGGCTCCTCTGTCATGGGATTTTCCAGGCAAGAGTACTGGAGTGGGGTGCCATTGCCTTCTCCGATTCTTCAGGCACTACTACATAATTCTCATCAACAAAAATACTAATAACATGTTTGAAATAAATTTATTGGATACAAGAGTGCTATACTACTCAACCATAAAAAATGAAATAATGCCATTTGCAGCAACATGGTTGGACCTAGAGATTATCATACTAAGTGCAGTAAATCTGACAGAGAAAGACAAATATCATATGGTGTCACTCATATATGGAATCTAAAATATGCTTCAGATGGACTTATCTACAAAACAGAAATACTCACAGACATAGAAAACAAACTTGTTACCAAAGAGGAGAGCTGGGGGAGGGATAAATTAGGAGTTTGGAGTTAGCAGATACACACTTTAATATATAAAATAAACAACAAACTCCTACTGTATAATACAAGGAACTATATTCAATATCTTGTAATAACCTATAATTAAAAAGAAAATTATATATATATACATATATATATATATGAGCCACTTTGCTGTATATCAGAATCTAATACAGCATTGTAGCTCTGTTGAACCCAACGGTTCCTTGCCGTGAATCCGTCGCCCCAAAGACCACCGAGACCAGGTTTCGATGCAAACAGCAAGAGGATTTTATTGTACCGGCGCGCCGAGGTTCCCTCTCCTTAAGCAAGAAGCGAGAACCCTGAGTGTTGTTACACGGTAGCTTTTAAGCACAAGCAAGCGGAAACAGTTTGATTGGTTACAGGTGTTGACCTTTTCGAGGATTGGTCCATTGATAACAGGTTACAACTGTTGACCAGGTGGTGCCCCTGTGGCGGGCAGTTTCTCGGAACAACAGCTCTTCTGGAAAAGTCCCGAGGAAGTTTCATAGGTTACAGAGATGTGCGTGAGCTCGGGATGGGGTGCCTATGCATAGTCCTTTCCCAGTTATAGCCGAGAGGGTAAGTTTGGTTGCCCCCTCGTTTTGCCACCTGCAGGTTGTATGGGGCTGAGAAATGTAATCAGAGATAAACAGGCCATGTTTCCATGAGTCAGAGATACCCCTGGGGCAGTTTGGAAAGTCTCTTATACTAAAAAACACATTCTTACAGCTCTTTCTCGTGGCTCCTTGGAGGCTGTCGGCCACTTCAGAATGAAGCTGAACATCTCTTTCCCAGCCACTGGCTGCCAGAAGCTCATTGAAGAGGATGATGAACAAAACTTTGTACTTTCTCTGAGAAGCGTATGGCCACAGAAGTTGCTGCTGACACTCTGGGTGAAGAATGGAAGGGTTATGTGGTCCAAATCAGTGGCGGGAACGATAAGCAAGGTTTCCCCATGAAGCAGGGTGTCTTGACCCATGGCTGAGTTCGCTTGCTACTGAGTAAGGGGCATTCCTGTTACAGGTCAAGGAGGACTGGAGAGAGAAAGTGCAAATCTGTATGGGGTTGCACTGTGGAAGCCAATCTGAGTGTTCTCAACTGGGTCATTGTGAAAAAAGGGGAGAAGGATATTCCTGGACTCATTGATACTACAGTGCCTCGTCGCCTGGGTCCCAAAAGAGCTGGCAGAATCCGCAAACTTTTCAGTCTCTCTAAAAGAGATGATGTCCACCAGTATGCTGTGCGAAAGCCCCTAAACAAAGAGGGTAAGAAACCCAGGACTAAAGCACTCAAGATTCACCGTCTGGTGACTCCATGAGTTCTGCAATGCAAATGCTGGCGTATTGCTCTGAAGAAACAGCGTACTAAGAAAAATGAAGAAGAGGCTGCAGAATATGCTAAACTTTTGGCCAAGAAAATGAAGGAGGCCAAAGAAAAATGGCAGGAACAGATTGCCAAGAGACGGAGGCTGTCCTCTCTGAAAGCTTCTACTTCTAAGTCTGAGTCTAGTCAAAAATGAGATGTTCTAAGAGTAACAAATAAATAAGATCAGACATTAAAAAAAAATCCACAGCATTGTAAATCAACTATAGTACATTTTGTTTTTTAGAAAGGAGAAAAAGAATGCTCTAATTCTTGAGGTGCCTGCCTGGCTCATGAAAATTCCTCTTTTTCTAAAAAACAGCTCCAGAACCCAGGAGTGAGCTCCTGAAAAACAGTCATCCAATCAACTGGCTAAGCTGATTGATTGAAGGAAAAATCAAACTTTCCAGGCTAGACCAATCAGAGTAGTTCTCTAAGACAACTTTTCCAACTGCAACTTAAAATCCAGCCCTCTTTGGAGGTGGAAGCCTGGCATGTGAGTCTTGGGAGCTGTCGGGGCCATGCGGAGGGATCTTGATTGCAGAAGGGGTATGAATCCAACAGGTAGGGAGAAGCAACAACACGGAGCCTGTGTCCTGCTGAATTCCAGTCCTTGATTCCAGCTGTCCCCAGGCCCAGCTGTTCCCCTGTGCCTCCCACTGCTGAGTGACCTGCTGTGTTTGTTTATCTAACCCGTTCTCTTTTCCTTGCCTGTTAGCAAGGTTCCTGTCACTTGTCATAAAAGCATCCTGAGTGGTCTAGCATTGTGTCGTGTGTTGTGCTGCTTGTCGGGGGCATGCAGAGATGAGCACACAAGGATGCACACAGTTCTGTGTCAACCATAATACAGGGTGGAAAATTATAAATGTTTTAAGAGGACTCAAAATCTGTAGGAAAGTAAAGGTGGGAGAAATCACTTCTACGGGGAGGCTTTAGGGACAACTTCTTGTCTGAGATGGCTTTTGAACTTGCCTCTAAGGTAAGATGAATTTTGCTCCTGTGGCCATGAAGGAGAGAAGGCCCTCGAGATGGAGAAAAGGGACTTTCCTGGAAGTCCAGTAGTTAAGACTTCACCTTCCAATGCAGGGGGTGCAGGTTCGATTCCTGGTAAGGGAGCCACATGCTTCACAGCCAAAAAACCAAAACATAAAACATAAATGATGTTGTAACAAATGCAATAGAAGACTTTAAAAATGGTCCACACTCAAAAAAAAAAAAAAAAAATCTTAAAAAAAAAAAGAGAAAAGAACATGAGCAAAGATTAAGCAGCAAAGTGGGGTATGTGTGAAAAATAAGCATGCCCAGTAGGTCAAAACATTGAGCCTCAGTGGAGAAACATGAAGATTTTTAAGCAAGACAGGAATGTGGTCTTTGAACAGTAAGTTGGAATGGAGGAGGCGATGGGATCATGCAGCTAGGAGATTCTTACAGTGTGCCAAGCTGAAAATGATCAACGTTCTGACTAGGAGAAGGCCAATAGGGAATGGGGGAAATGAGGAAACTCCTTACTTTGGATAATCACAGGGTTTTCAGTCCAGAATGATATCTGAAGAATAGGGAACAGGGACGGACTGGGGACCCACGGGGTGAAACAAAGGCTGAGACAGGCCCTGTGGGGAGTATCTTGCTTAGTCGCCCAGTCATGTCTGACTCTTTGTGACCTCAGGGACTGTCACCCGCCAGGCTCCTCTGTCCATGGGGTTCTCCAGGCAAGAAGACTGGAGTGGGCTGCCATTTCCTCCTCCAAAGTGGGGTTTGAGGAGTGACTGGAGCATTGCGTCATTGACATCTTCCTTGAGACTAACTAGTAAGACCCAGAAGTAAAACCAGGAGCCAGGCTCCACGGTGGTGGCCTCACAGCAGAGGAGAGAAGGTAAAAGGTGCAGGTTCCCCACCAGAGGGACCTCGGGAAGCCTGCGAAAGACACACGCAAAAGAATCAAAAAACAAAGAGGCACCGGGAGACCCTTGTAGAAACGGTGGAGGCTGGGAACAGCTTATACGGGGAACTGCATGATTCAGAAGTGGGAACCCAGCCTGGGTGAAGATGCAAGGAAATCCAGGAGGACATTTAAGCCACAACGAGATGGGGGGACTTCCCTGGAGGTCCAGTGGCTGAGACTCTGCACTCCCAGTGCAGACGGTCTGGGTTCCCTCCCTGGCCCAAGAGCTAGACCCCCACCTGCCTCAACTAAGACCTGGCACAGCCAAATAAATAAATGTTTGTTTTTTTCGCTTAGTCATGTGGGACTCTTTGCGACCCCATGGACTGTAGCCTACCAGGCTCCTCTGTCCATGGGATTTTCCAAGCAATAGTACTGGAGTGGGTTGCCATTTCCTTCTCCAGAAGAAAGAAAACAATGAGAAGGGTTCGGTAGGGATGGGGGGGAATGTGAGAGCCTGCAGAGCCCAATGGAAAATTTCCAGGCTTCAGAGTGTGGGCCAGGAGAGATCCTGTTTGATTATCTGCCTGTGTCTTGATGACATTAAGCAGTGCAGATAAAGCTCTCTCGACCCGAGGAGGCTGAGGAACTATAAGAAAAGATCTATGGGTGTTTCTAGAATGGTGAGGAGCAAGATACATCTGAAGAGTACTTTAGAGGGTGGCAGGCAGGAAGAAGGACCGGGGAAGCTGAGGAAGTGTAGTGGCGTGGACTTCCTTGAGGTTGATGATGGACCAAAAAATAGTCAGGAAGAGGAACCGGGGAAGCAGGCATCAGGAGACGCATGTCAGTTTGGAATGGAGAGGGTGGGGAAAGGAGGTATGTGTGTGGAATGCTTGCAAAAAGAGGAGGGATGTATTCTCCTGAAGATAAAGTCAGATTTTGCCGAGAGTGAGGTGATGAAACAAGCATTTGAGGCAAAGACTGAGGGTATCAGATGGTTTATTTCCAAGAGATGACTGGTTGCCCAGGAGGCCTGGAGGAGAGCTTAGACTGAGCTGCAGAGAACCAAGAATGCAGGAATAAAAAAAAAAAATGAGCACGGTTGACAATTTTTACAGTAAATTTAATGAAGTGAGAGTAGTTCAAGACTCACACTAATGATAAAGAAGCAGACATAGGAGGGAGTCGGGGAAGGGGGCTGGTTGAAGAGGGTCAAAAGGAACCAATGTCTAGTTACAAGATAAATAAGTATCAGGTATGTAATGCACAACAGGATAAATATAATTAGCCCTGCCATATGTTATATATGAAAATTAAGACAATAAATCCTAAGTGCACTCATCAGAACAANTAAAGAAGCAGACATAGGAGGGAGTCGGGGAAGGGGGCTGGTTGAAGAGGGTCAAAAGGAACCAATGTCTAGTTACAAGATAAATAAGTATCAGGTATGTAATGCACAACAGGATAAATATAATTAGCCCTGCCATATGTTATATATGAAAATTAAGACAATAAATCCTAAGTGCACTCATCAGAACAAAAAAGATGTTTCTATTTTTTTATGGCACACCTATATGAGATGATGGACGTTCACTAAATTTATTATGATAATCACTACATATGTAAGTCAAATTGTTAACATTGTACACATTAAACTTATATGGTGCTGTGCGTCAGTTATGTCTTAATAAAACTGGAAGTAAAAAAAAATAAACTAGTAAAAGTCATTTTGCAAAAAGGGCTTCCCTGATGGTTCAGTGGTAAAAAGTCTGCCAGCTGATGGAAGAGACACAGGTTCGATCCCTGATCCAGGAAGATCCCATTGGATATGGGACAACGAAGTCCATGGCTAGAGCCTGGGAACCGTAACTACTGAAGCCCAAATAATCCTCAATAAGAGAAGCAACTGCAATAAGAGACCCTTGTACCGTAATCAGAGTAGCCCCCACTCACTGCAACTAGAGAAAAAAAGCCCTGACAGCAACGGAGACCCAGCACAGACAAAAATGAATAAATACTAATAAATTTTTTAAGAGTCAGTTTTAAAAAAGGAGATATAGAGGGACTTCCCTGGCAGTCCAGTGGTTGGTTAAGACTCCAAGCTTCCAGTGCAAGGGCTTAGGGTTAGATCCCTGGACAGGGAACTAAGATCCTGCACACCACATGGTGTGGACATATTCCCCCTCTTCCATGCTTCCCCGTTTGAGTCCTGTATGTGCTTGGCAAATCTCGTGTGTGTGCATTCACGTGCATGTGTGTGTGTGGGTATGGCACACAAGATAACAAGAGCTCACTGGACCTTTGCTATGTTTGGAGGTAAGGGACCTATGTCCCTCCTTTTGATCACTGTGGTAAACAGAGAAGCGTAAAAGATTCTAGAGCAAATAGCTGCTTCCCTGACTCTTTATTCTCTACCAAAAATAAATAAATAAATAAAGGAATGCCAGGGCTGAAGGTGGAAGCAAAGGTTATCCAGGGCTGCTTTTGGAGAGAAGCCCATTTTCCCTTAACAGCTTATCTTTCCCAAAGCCTCCTGATCTGAGGATTATCACCCCTTGGGTCTTCTCCCAGCAGTGTGGATGGAAGATAACCCTGCTCCACTCATTTTCAGACCCCCATGGCTCCAGTTCCCATGTCCCGGATGCAGGGAACCTGTTGGGTGTGGGTAGAGTCCTATATACAGCGATTTGGGCACGGGTTCCAGAGTTGCNAGACCTTTTCTGAGAGGGTACAGAAACCTCTGTCTCCAAAGAGAGGGAAGGGCTTTTTCTTTGCTGTGAAGTGAAACCAGTCTCTGAATCCAGCTTTCTCTTTCTCACTGCCCTGTCCACAAGAGATTTTCTGTTGATATTTTTTAACAGAGAACATAAGTTTCCAGTTGACAGAGCCCACGATCTGCTCCTTCACCGAACCCTGGACCCAAGACGTAGACCACTGGCTCTCCTGTAAACAGACAGGGCAAGGGGACGCCAGAGACTTCCAGCAATGGCGCTACCCGAGTCGGGTCCCTCCGCAGCGCCTCTGCAAGGCGCCAGGCCCTTCCTAAGGGTTTGCCCTCCAGGGAGTGGTCCTGGCGTGGCCCCCGAGCCCGGGCCGGCCCTGTGTGCTCTGGGCAGAGGCCCTGTCCATCAGCACTCCTCTGGGGTCTGTCCCGTTTTAGTCAGGAATGTTCCCCAGATAAAGAACCCAGAGGAATGCAGGCCCTCCGTCGCAGTGACCCAGGGACAGCGGATCTTTATCACGCGCTGGGCAAGTGCAGGCAGCCCCTCAGACTACTCCATGTGAAACCCCCAAGCAGGGATGACACTGAACTCAGGGAACTGAGTCCAGGAAAAGAAGGCGCTGGTGACGCCTTCCCCAGCTCATCTCTGACCTGGGGGTTCCAACATCCACTTCTTTCCCGGCTGGCTCCTCCTCTGAGCTTGACCCCCCAGGACTGCAGATTACTGAAGGGTTATATTTAGCAAGTCCAGGGAAGGGACAAGCCGGTCCAGCCCACGAGCCCTCTTCCTTCAGAGACCCGGATTCCTTTGTCTTCTCCCTTCCCTTCCCTTTCTAGTCCTTCCTGTCGGCTGGCCCTTAACCCCTTCCTGGCCTGAGGACTTGCCTACTGGCCTCACCCTTAGGCAGGACAGACAGACCCTGAGAGGTGTCACCCAAGTGTCTAGGGACCCAAAGTCCTGCCTGAAATTCTGCTCCTTAAACCTCTCTCCTGGAACCTGAATACTTTTTGTCATCCAGTGTTTCCTCATAAAATTATGCAAGTACCCTTGGGAAGGGAAATGACAAGCTTTTCTTTTATCGGCTCACAGACTCTGAAGAATGGGTCCGAGTCAAGGCTTTGGAGGAGAAAGAAGAGACTGGAGACTGAGAAAGCCGACTTTCGGTGACAAGAGGAGGATTGACGAGTCTCCCAAATCCACTAAAATGGAGCGAAGGAGTGAAAAAAAAAAAGCATAAATCCACAAGGGCCAAAATCAATGGACAAGAACCCAGAGGAGAGAATACACCACTTTGCTACAGCTGTGAATAAAATGAAAGGCCACCAGAATGGAAACTCTAGATGTGGATTTAGGGTTTGTGGGTGGGATGAGGGGTGAGGTGGAGTGTGGGAGGCGGTGCGCATGAGAGCCCCGGTGTTAGGGGAAACGCTACCGACACTGCCCACCCTAGTCAGGCACCGCAGTAACCGTGTGTGTGAGGTACGTTATGACAGGGAGATCCTGGAAAGAAACACAGGACTAACAAGCCACCACTGAAAGGTCAAAGAGGAGACACCAGCCCATATGTCTTACCAACATATGGTAAGAATTACCCAGAATCCTTCTCGCTGGCATCCATCTTGGCTGAACAACGCGGGCACCACCAGGAAGGATCCTGAGTCAGAATGATTGTCCAGAGACAGCCTGGAGACTAGTAGCATCACCATAATACCAGCTAGATGGCAGAGAAGTCCTCCTGGGTTCCCTTACCCTCCTGCTCTCCGCCCCGCTGCCCCCTCCCAATTAAAGTCTCTCGTTTGGTCAGCACATGTGTATTCTTGAACAATTCATTTCCTGGTGTCAGACAAGAGCCCTCTCTCCGGCCCCAGAAGGGGTCTTCCTTCCTGTAACCCTAGATCTTGCTTTTCCGCTAGGAAGGCAACAGGCAATATCTAAAACTGAAAAATCGAGCTGTAGTTGAGTAGGCTTATATTTCAAAACTACAGAGTAAGTACCAGAAAAAACAAAAGCGGAGGCCTCAGAAGTGCAGAGGGCTACATCAGGGATTCCCACTTTTCCTTCCAAATCCAGCAGTGTTCAGTTTTTCAACAAGTTAATGTTTCTTCTTGTGATAGACATAAAATTCCCCCCCCCCCAAAAAAAAAGAGAGAAATGAGAAGGAATAAGAGAAATGCTTTTGATCACAGGTTTCTACCTGGGGCTGGCTCAGCTGGGATGGTCTGAGGTTTGGCCATTCTGAGGCTGACTCGGTTGAAATTATCACTGTCACACCCTCGGGAGGAGGGCACAGCGCCCTGCCAGTGTTGTTCTGAACAAATGGGACTAAGAAGACATATTCTGTTTTTTTTCCTGTTGGTTTGAAAGGCCTGAACCTATAGGCTGCGGGTCGAGGTGGAGGGATGGGGTGGGGAAGAAGGGGTTGGTCAGGGGTGGTGGGGAGGCTAGAAGAAGGCTGAAAAGGCCACATTCAGAAGGAAGAATTTGCATCTCCTTTACTTCCCAGGGGTCTTCTATCTTCTGTAGTGGACTCCACACACCAGGTTGCCCTGACCTTGCTGTCTACACTTGGCATCTTAGCCTGCATCTGGAGCAGGCACCTAGCCGGCACCAGCATGGGTACCAATTCCTCCCGGAGCCCCAGTGAGGCCCTACGGTGACTGGGGACTGCTGGTCTGGGTGGGTGAGCTGGCTGCTGATGGGCAAATCCAGTTCCCTGCTTTTTCCTGCACAGTCCTCTTTCATGAGCGCAATAAAAGCCAGGATCAGGTTGCCAGGATCCCCAAGCTAATAACTCCGAAGTCTTCATCCCTCAGGGCCATCGTACCTACCTGGCTGGCAAAATGCTTAGGAGGGAAACAGATTGGAACACTCTAGTTTGGGCAGCTTTGCAAAATGTGTGCAATGGGAATAAAATAAGATGGTATGGACCACTTGAGAAAGCCTCTGACATATAGTCAGCATTCAATAAAACATCCCTGACTACTCTGATAATAGCCGCTGTCACCTACTTTGGCCAGGAAATGTGCTAGAAACTGATAAATCTACACTGTAGTCATTTACCAGAAAAGGCTTTTCATTTCTTAATTAATAAAAAAAAAGTTTAATAAGTCCATTGTTTGTTGATAAGCACATCCCTGGATTCCAGAGGTTTCAGTTTTGTAACACTGTGTATAAAACAAAACAGCCAATCCTGGCAGAGCTAACTGGAAGCTTCTCCTTGCCTGTCTGTCTTTGTCCTAACAAAGGCAGCTGGGAGTTCCCTGGCAATCCTGTGGTTAGAAGTTCCGCTTTCATTGACAGCCTGAGGCCCGGGTTCCATCTCCAGTCTGGGAACTAAAATCCCAAAAGCCAAAAAAAAAAAAAAAAAAGAAAGAAAGAAAAAAAAAAAAAGGAGTTAGCTAGATGATCTAATATTCTGCTGAGTGAAGCTGTCACAATTTTTGTAACCATTCCCTAAGTGCTAGGTATTTGCTTGTTTCTTACTTTACACATTACTTATGGTGCTGGCTGGGCATTTTTGTTTCAAAAGTCTTTTTCCATATTTAAGATGATTTCCTTGTATTAGACTCACTACAGGGAACTATTAAAGGGGAATCAAGATTTTTAAAAGCTCTTGAATTTTACTCTGTAAGACTTGTGCTAATTTATAGTCTCAATGGAAGTATTGGATTGGATTTTATTGGATTCATTTAAAAAATAAGTTTAATTATTTGAAAAATAGAAATGGCATTTTCTTTTAACCTAGAAGTATTTATTAGCCTTGTGAGACTGAACAGTTGCTTGTATGTCTGCTAACTAGTTGTATGCCTATGTGAATTTTCTGTTAGTATCTTTAAGGCACTTGTGCCTATTTAGGAACAAATATGATACACTTAAATAATTATTGGGGCTTCCCCTGTGGCTCAGTGGTAAAGAATCTGCCTGCAGTGCAGGAGCCGCAGGAGATCCGGGTTCCATCCCTGGGTGGGGAAGATGCCCTGGAGCAGGAAATGGCAACCCACTCCAGTATTCTTGCCTGGAGAAGCCCATGGACAGTGAGCTACAGTCCATGGACTTGCAAAGTGTCAGACATGGCTGAGCAACTAAGCAGACACACAACACACATATATGTATTCCCCTAAGATTAGTAGATTTTACTGTGTCTATATTCCCCATCCCCCTTCCCTCTCTCTCTCTCTTTATACACATTACATGCCTGCACTTTTTTCCCCTCATAAACTTGCTTTTACAACCTCCATAAATCATCCTAAGGTCAAAACTCTAAGGATTCACAATAGCCCAGGGGTTTGGCTGTGCCATTGTAGTTTGAGGAAAAGGCAGCAGACAGCTTCCTGGGTTTTTCCCCTCTGTGTGGGAGACTAAGCAACAGAAGTCTGTTGTAAACACAGAGGGGGAAAAAGCCTAGATTTTTCCCAGGGCCATGAACCAGGAAATACTGTGAAGTCTACAAAGTTCTGGCTCTCCCTGACCACACATTAAACCTGGAGCATGTGTGAAGTCAGAAGAGAGTAGAAAGGGCTAGGAAGAGAGCTGGGGAGCTGGCTGTCAGAGACCAGGGTGTCTGTGGACGACCTCAGGTTGGTCTTCCAGAACCTTTCCTGTAAGGAAGCAGGTAAGATGCAAATACTCCTGGAGGACAGGAGAGCGAATGTTTAGAATAATGACCACCTTGACCCTGCAAGATGTTCCACTAAAAGAAAAGATTCATTTTGTTGGATTTAGGCAAGGAAAATAATTTAAACACTTGAGGGGTTTTCGCTGATAAATATTGGAGTCAAGGATGACCCAAGGTTCAGTTAGCCAGAGAGCAGGAGCTCTGGATCTCCAGGATCTAGGTCTGTGTTCCTTCAACTGCTGAGAGTTCAACCTNTCATTTTGTTGGATTTAGGCAAGGAAAATAATTTAAACACTTGAGGGGTTTTCGCTGATAAATATTGGAGTCAAGGATGACCCAAGGTTCAGTTAGCCAGAGAGCAGGAGCTCTGGATCTCCAGGATCTAGGTCTGTGTTCCTTCAACTGCTGAGAGTTCAACCTTGGGCTTGCCTGGTGGTCCAGTGGTTAAGAATCCACTTTGCAATGCAGAGGACATGAGTGGGTCCCTGCTCCAGGAAGATCCCACATTCTGAGAGGCAACGAAGTCCACACGCCACAACTACTGAAGCCTGGATGCCCTGGAGCCTGTGCTCTGCGACAAGTGAAGCCGCTGCAGCGAGAAACCTGAGCACCACAACTGGAAAGTAGTCCCCACTTGCTGCAACTAGAGAAACCCCCCACCCTTCCCCCTGCCCCCTGCCCCGCCCTCCTGGCTCAGCAAAAAAAGACCCAGTGCAGCCAAAAATAAAAAACAAACAAAAACCCTTCAACTGGAACTTCTCTGGCCCTCCAGTGGTTAAGATGCCCCTCTTCAACAGCATGGGGTCATGGGTTTGATCCCTAGCGGAGGGGGGGGGGTGGTATTCTTAGACGCATGTGTGTGTGTG
>SJYA01003206.1:2236448-2247791 GCA_006410615.1 Neotragus moschatus
CCCGCCCCCTGCCCCGCCCTCCTGGCTCAGCAAAAAAAGACCCAGTGCAGCCAAAAATAAAAAACAAACAAACAAACAAAAACCCTTCAACTGGAACTTCTCTGGCCCTCCAGTGGTTAAGATGCCCCTCTTCAACAGCATGGGGTCATGGGTTTGATCCCCAGCGGGGTGCGGGGGGGTATTCTTAGACGCATATGTGTGTGTGTGTGTGTGTGTGTGTGTGTGTGCGCATGCTCAGCTGCTCAGTCGTGTCTGACCCTGTGGGATCCTATAGACTATAGCCCACAAGGCTCCTCTATCCATGGGATTCAAGAATACTGGAGTGAGTTGCCATGCCCTCCTCCAGGGGATCTTCCCAACCCAGGGACTGGACCTACGTCTCTTATGTCTCCTGCATTGGCAGGTGAGTTCTTTACTACTGTGCCTCCTGGGAAGCCCGTATGTGTGTGTATGTATTTGTGTATATATGTGTGTGTGTGTGTGTGTGTGTGTGTGTGTGGAATTCTATTATTGTTTGAGCATAAAAGAAGCAACAGGGTGCAAGGACCTGTTAAGAAGATAAACAGCGTCTTATGACCTTATTGCCTTTCTGACTCCCTTTTCCTCTCCTAGGAAAACCTCATCTGACCTTCCAGGGTACAGTCGTCCAATTCTTTATCTATTCTCTTTTCAGTCTATTGTTTATGGCACAAATTTTCTCATTCTTTCATGGTTTTGTTTTTGACACTTAAAACCCAAGCATTTGGAACTAAAGACTCCTTTATCTCTCAAAACGGCTGTCACTGAAGATTTGGGGTTTCCAAGTTGAGTCACTGAATTAGTTTCTTTTGACTGCTATAACAAATAACGACATGCATGGTGGCTTAAAACAATACACGTACGTTATCTTACAGCGCTGGAGATCCAAAGTCTAACACAGGTCTCAGTGGACACCTCAGTGAGGTGTCGAGGTATTGGTAGGGCTGCGTTTCTTCTGGGGGCTCTAGGGGAGAATCCTTTTCTTGCGTNATAACGACATGCATGGTGGCTTAAAACAATACACGTACGTTATCTTACAGCGCTGGAGATCCAAAGTCTAACACAGGTCTCAGTGGACACCTCAGTGAGGTGTCGAGGTATTGGTAGGGCTGCGTTTCTTCTGGGGGCTCTAGGGGAGAATCCTTTTCTTGCCTCTTACAGCTTCTCGAGGCAGCCTACATTCACTGACTTGTGGCCCTCCTCCTCTGTCTCCAAAGCCAGGGCCATGCAGCTGAGCTCTGCTCACGCTGCCATCTTGCTGGGTCTCTCTTTTGCCACTTCTCTTCCACTTGTAAGGACCCTTGTGACTACATTACCACCAGGATAGTCTCCTCCACTCAAGATCAACTCATCACAAACTTGATTGCATCCGTAACTTTATTTCCCCTTTGCCATGTAACCTAGCAAGTTCACACATTCTAGGAATTAGGATGTGGACATCTTTGTGGTGGGGGGTAGTATTCTGCCTCCCACAGTCACACCAAGCTTTATCCAATTAGCACAACCCATTGCCCTAGCTACAGTCCTAGGCAATAGCCTAATGCAGTCCAATCAGAGTCAATGTCCACTCTAGCTGGAAATGCTGGGACAGAAGGGCTTTTCCTCTGCTGTAGATCTGTCCTGCCCAGTACAGGAGCCCCTGGGCACATGAGGCTATCGAGCACTTGAAACGCGGGTGTTCTGACTTACGAAGTTCTTTAAATGTAGTGAAAGTGAAAGTCAGTCATGTCCGACTCTTGGCAACCTCATGGGCTTTACAGTTCATGGAATTCTCCAGGCCAGAATACTGGAGTGGGTAGCCTTTCCCTTCTCCAAGGGGTCTTCCCAACTCAGGGATCGAACCCAGGTCTCCTGCATTGCAGGCAGATTCTTTACCAGCTGAGCCACAAGGGAAGCCCTCTTTAAGTGTAAAACACATATAAAACACGTGCTGGAACATCCCTGGTGGTCCGGTGGTTAGGAATCTGCCTGCCATTGCAGGGGATCTGGGCTCCATCCCTAGTCTGGGAAGATTCCACATGCCAGGGGGCAACTAAGCCCAGGCACAACTCTTAAAGCCTGAGCTTAGATCCTGTGAGCCACAACTACTAATGCCCACACCCTAGAGTTCGTGCTCCACAACAAGAGAAGCCACTGCAATGAGAAGCCTGGACACTTCTAGAAAGTAGCCCCGACTTGCTGCAACTAGAGAAAGCCCTTGCACAGCAATGATGACCCAGTGCAGTCAAAACTAAATAAATAAAAATATAAAATAAATACTTGAAAAAACACACTGCATTTTGAGACTTAGTACAAAAAATGAATGCAAAATAGGTTATTAATTTTTTAATGATTACACACTGAGATAATGTTTTGTATACATTGGGTGAAATAGCATACGTTGCTAGAATTAACTTCGCCTTTTTCTTCTCGCTTTTTAAAAACACGACTACTGCAAAATCACACATAGCGTTTGCATTTATTTCTACCAGACAGTGCTGTGCTAGATGGTACAGGGCATAGATGTGAAGCCTGGAATTATTGGAGCAGTTTGTGCCAGAATGTGGGGAGTCAGCTTTGGATGAAGCGGAAACTGATGAAGGCAGAACAGAGAGAGGAAGAATTCAAGCTCCTTGATAATATCACTGGGCCACTGGTTTAGACAACCTAGAGCCTTCCAACCATAATCTTCCCAGTCTAACTTCCACCCAGCCTGTGGGTCCCCTCTTCTTCAGCCCCCTGGACTTCCCCAGGCTGCATCTCCTTCCTTTAGTTTCAGATGGAATGTCTAAATACAGCTTCGCCTAATTACAATTTTTTTTTAAGTAGTGCTTTACACATGTATAGAACAGACTTTTGGACTCTGTGGGAGAGGGAGAGGGTGGGATGATTTGGGAGAATGGCATTGAAACATGTATACTATCATGTAAGAAATGAATCGCCAGTCTAGGTTTGATACAGGATACAGGATGCTTGGGGCTGGTGCACTGGGATGACCCAGAGGGATGGTATGGGGAGGGAGGTGGGAGGGGGGTTCAGGATTGGGAACTCATGTACACCTGTGGCAGATTTATGTCAATGTATGGCAAAACCAATACGGTATTGTAAAGTAAAAAAAATAAAGTAGTGCTTTATAAAATGTTAAAAGTGGCACATATTCATTGTAGACAGTTCAGCCAATATATTAAAGTAAGACAATAACACCTCTGACCCTGCCACTCAGAGACTGCCTCTGCTAACATTGCTTCTTCCTAAGTCAAGCAAACATTCAGTCCTGGAACGTGTAAAACTCAAATGGTGTTTAAGTCAAAAGGACAAATATCATGACATCATCCATCCAGCGACCAGCACCCAGAATGTGTCTGCCCGCAGACAGAGCAGCTGCTGAGGGGCGATCTCCCACTTTCTTCTTCTGGTACCTGCTCCTTTTCTGGGTCCCTCTGTTCATCTCCAGGACTTTGGAGGATTTGGGGTCTCAGTTCTCAAACCATGTCATTGCCAAGTCATCTTCAGGGCACACAGCTGCTGCCTCCTTGAAGATAAAGGGTTCCCTTGTCCTTCTGCCTTTCCGTGGACTTTCAGCCCCTTCCAGGCCTGTTCTGTGGCTCCCATCATGTAGCATCCCTTTCACGGTTGCAGGATGTGGCTAGTTCATCCCTACCAGCAACAGCTCAAGTGCCTCTGTAAGCCTCCTGTTTTCAGCACCTCCTTCAATTCCAGTGGCCTTAAAACCGTGCGTGTCTGCTTCCATCCAAGCAGAGTTTAGGATGCCTTAGAAAATTGTTGATTTTTCAAGATTGGAATAAAGCTTTGCCCATAATGATACAGAAATCCCATAAGCGTAGGGTGAGAATCTCACAATAAGAGATACATGGCAGGAGAAGACCACCCTGCCCCAAGACCTGCCTCCTGTTGTGTGCTCTTGCTCATAAGAGATCGCCCACGCCCAGAGAGCGCCATGTCCCCAGACAAAAGGCAAAACTCCCTGTCTCCAAAATGATATTTCACACCAGTTTAGAAGGGGGCGACAGAGGGTGAGATGGTTGGATGGCATCACCAACTCAATGGACATGAATATGAGCAAACTCTAGGAGATAGTGGAGGGCAGAGAAGCCTGGCATGCTACAGTCCCTGAGGCTGCAAAGAGTCACGTACGACTGATCGACCGAACAACAGCATCGACCCAGTTTACCTGTTTTTCTGGAGTGACTTTTTCACGTGGGTGGGAGCAGGTGCAAATCACAGATTTGAAATAAGGATATTCTAGGACATTTTCTAGTCAATACATACTACGTTTTACTAAAAATTTTAAATTACTATTTTTGGATGTCGAAGG
Organism: Neotragus moschatus; assembly: GCA_006410615.1. Taxonomy (NCBI): domain Eukaryota; kingdom Metazoa; phylum Chordata; class Mammalia; order Artiodactyla; family Bovidae; genus Neotragus; species Neotragus moschatus. The sequence goes on from SJYA01003206.1 coordinate 2,240,782, forward strand.
GTTTTTTGGTTAATTTTACATTTATTTATTTTTTAATTGAAGGATAATTGCTTTACAGAATTTTGTTGGTTTCTGCAAAACATCAACATGAATCAGCCTTAGGTATCCATGTGTTCCCTTCCTTTTGAACCTCCAACAACTCAGCGGTTATTTCATTCATAAATAGATCTAAGATTAAAGTTATTCTAGGACTTTAGAAAGGTTCTGTATTACTTAAACAAAGGCAGTATTAGAAGTTAGAAGTGAGGTTTTGCCAGTGTTTGTATCATACCCAGGAGCATAGGACTTGCTCAGTCCTGTGACCCACAGCTCCAAGGGGCTTATCTGCAGGGAAGAACAGTCAGATGGGAAACAAAGCATGATTTGGTCATAGGTGGCCAAGCCCTCCATACTCCCAGGTGTGGGTTGTCTTGAGGGAATTGCACTGGAGAATATGGCTTAGACCAGAGAGACTCAGGGGAACTCTGATCTCTGCCTTCTTGAATCCAAGAAGGTTATCTGCAGAGCAGCCTCAAGGTAATCAACTTAGCCCATTGCAGGCAGAGAGGAGCAGAACAGAGACTTGGACAAACCTGATTGCTCAGAGGAACTGACCTTGACCCTTTCTGCTTATTTTCCTAGGATGCAGAAGTCAGAAAGAGCACGAATCGGCCTGTGGGATAAAGCCCCTGCCATGGGTGCTCACTGCAAGGGAACAGAAAGGGTGAAGGGGAGCACTGGGTACCGCCTTGATCCTCAGTTACCCCACGATGAAGAAAGTCTTAGTCCCCATTACAGGTGAAGAAACTTAAACTCGGCGAGGTTAAGTCATGCTGTGGTTAATTTTATGTGTGAACTTGACTGTCGAAGGTATGCACAGAGGCCAGGGAAAACAAGATTTCCAGGTGCGTCTCTGAGGATGTCTTCCCCTTGGCCTGCGAGGATGAAAGGAATCAGCCTGAGGATGAACTAAGTAGAAAGAAAATTACCAGTCTAGCATCTTATAAAGGCAATTTACACTACACGCAGAGACATAAGTCTGCCGAGAAACCAAAGATTCCTCTTTATAAAGTGATTGGGGAAGGAAAATTAATTGAATTAAAAACATCTGCTCCTTTCTTCTGATAAGATTATGGAGGAAAAAAAGCAGAAAGCTTTCTGAGTAGGTGTTTAGAGGAACAAATGACAATCTCTTATGGAATGGAGCCTCTAGTCAAGTGCCATGAAGACATTATGGCCCTGGGGCGGGGATGATGATCCTCTCTCCGCCTGGAATCCTAAGTATGACAGCAAGTTAGTTGTTCTCTCTTCCTTTCATGGTCCTAGTTCTTCCTCCTAGCAACCAGGATGCCCAGAGGACTCTAGTCATTTCAATGAAAGCCTCAAAGTTGCTTCAATTCCCTTTTCTCTCTGTGTCTTTTTTTTTTTTCTTGGCCACACCCTGTGGCATGTGGGATCTCAGTTTCAAGACCAGTGATCAGATCCATGCCCCCTGTATTGATGCATTGGGAGCATGGAGTCTTAACCACTGGACTGCCAGAGAAGTCCTTCATTCCCTTCTTTACTCCCTCGGCGTGATGCAGTCACAAAGGGTCGGACACAACCGAACTGAACTAAAGGGTACCTATCTTGGACATCCAGTTTTTCTGTTGATTCCCCATCACTTTTCAGATGACAGATGTGTATTTCCTTCCCAGCTGAAAAGCACATACTTCTAAAAGCTCCCTAATTAGTGTTCCTAATAATAGGAGCTTTAGTGTCTGCAGAAAGCTCCAAGGGAGAACCGTGAAATGAGATGTTAGGTCAGAACTTTCTTATCAGGCTGGAGTTGTGGCTAAGGCTCAAAGCTGAGGACAAGAGGAGCTAATTCTGACACAGTTAGCCAATAACCGGCCAGACACATCCACCCCGCCCCCTGGAGTTCACAGGAACTGGCAGAACAGGTTCCGCTACCATCCCTGTGCAGCTCCAGACAGATTCTATCCGAGACTGGGAGACTGGGGACGAGTCAGGGTGCATAATGAGGAGGGTTCTCTCCCCACCCTCCAAGGGAGGGAGATGCTCGAGTTCCGTGAACCCAAGCAGAGTCGGTACCTTCTAGGGAATCACTTGCAGGCAATGCGGATGCCCGTAAGAAGCCCTGCTCTGGTCACCTCATTTCCCCCGCTGCACATCAGCTTAGATGGCAGACTTCTGGCCGCCTGTGTTCTGGTGGGAGCAGCCACAAGAGAGCTGGAAAGAGAACTGGTCTCGGGGGAGGGGCGGCAGCTGGGAGGCTCCATCCCCAGAGCCATAGGCTGCAATGTGGTGGCTTTGCAGCCTGGTGGGGCTGAGCGAGGGCTCCCACAACTCCCTTCCTCTGTGTTTCTGGTGAGGGCTGCCCACAAGAGGCATCTGCCCATGACGTGGAAGATGGAAGTGGAGTGGTAGCTGTGACTATTCCCAGAAGGTCCAGACAGGGCAGGTCCGGTCACAGCTCACACTGGGTTTTGTGGGTCCAATTGACCCGTTACTGGTGTGGGAAGCAAATGGGCTGAAGCTCCAGCTCGGTGGGATCTCTTTCTCCAGCTCTTCCAAACCCTCTCCTGCAGGTCATGGTGACAATGGAGATGGGGTGGCCTGATGTGGACTTCAGTGAGGGGCAGGGCGAGGTCAGCTGCCCGCCTTGTTCCCACTTTGCGTTCATCTTCCCTTCTCCATCACCCACCCTGAGACTTTGGGCTTGGCCCCAGATCCAGGAGGGACAGCTGGACTGACACTGTTTAACTAGCTTTCTCAGTCGACTTGACCCTCTTATTCAACATCCTTCCTAGTGATCCGGAGCTAGCACTGCCTGGTACGTGTCGCTTCTTACCAAAACCAGTTATCAGACTTCCAGATCACGTAGGGAAACTTGGTATAATAAAAAGAGCACAGTTCTGGGATTCAGATATATGTTCCAATTTCATCTTTCGACTGACTTGCTGTGTGAGTTGGGTCACGTCACTTAACCCTCCAAGTGTCGGTTACATCACTCTTACATAAACAGGGTGTGGATTAGGTGTTCTCTAAAGATGTTCTCAACTTCAAACATGTAAGGAAACACGTGACATTAGATGTGTGGTTATCAGAGGCAGCAGGTAGACGGAGGGAGAACTGGATAAAGGTGATCAAAAGGTATAAACTTCTATTATAAGATAAATAAGTACCAGTAAGTAGTACACAATACTGATAAGTGTAATTTACACTGCTGTATGTTATATATGAAAGTTAAGAGATTCAATCCTAAGAATTTCATCACAAGGAAAACAGTTTGTTTCTATTTCTTTACTTTTATATCTATATGAGATTATGGATATTCACTAAAGTTCTTACAATAGTCATTTCATGATATATCCATGTCAAATCATTATGCTGTACATTTCAAATTTATACAGTTCTATGTGTCAGTTACATTGCAAAAAAACTATAGGGAAGTTTCTGAACTCTTTATAAACAGTTAAGAAAATTAAGTCATACAGAACTATCACTAATGGTTAATTCCAAATTTTAAAAACAATTCTCCTGCAACTCCGTTATGATAAACACTTTTAAGGACAATTACGAAGTGCACACCCCACTATTCTTCATCCTTTGGGAACTTCCCCTGGCTCATGGTGTTACTGTTATGTGACCAACTCCTCCCCTTGCTCTTGTTAATTAGAACAGAGGGGATACCTGGCCCCAAGGTGGGGCCCAGGTTCTCTCTGCAGGGAATTGAGAATTGGGACCAAAATGCTGCCTGTCAGCCTCTGCTGGTATCTCAAGCTGTGGAAATATTGGGTGGCCATATTTCCATAATCTTCCTGGAGGGCCAGAGAGGCAGAAAAACCATGTCTGAATTGAGAACAGAAAGGAGACCACAGCACATGCTCAGATGGAAGCAGAGACAGGAACTGGGGTGAAAATGTCCTAATGGTTTCTGGTCCTAGCCTGGCGGCCTCTGCTCCTCGGTTCCTTGAGACAGCCTGTGATTTTATTTATTCCTCCTTTTGGTTTATGCTAACCCAGGTTCATCTTTATTACCAATCCTTAAAGAACTGATAATTCAGTAGGAAGATGTATTTTTTCTTTTTTAAATTTTCAGTTCAGTTCAGGTCAGTCATGTCTGACTCTTTGTGACCCCATGGACTGCAGCACGCCAGGCTTCCCTGTCCATTACCAACTCCCGAAGCTTGCTCAAACTCATGTCCATCAAGTCGGTGATGCCATCCAACCATCTCCTCCTCTGTCATCCCCTTCTCCTGCCTTCAATCTTCCCCAGCATCAGGGTCTTTTCCCATGAGTCAGTTCGTTGCATCAGGTGGGCAAAGTGTTGGAGTTTCAGCTTCGGCATCAGTCCTTTATGTATTTATAAATTTTCCTTATTTTTATTTTGACTGTACTGGGTCTTCCTTTTGGGTGCATGGGCTTAGCTGCCCAGAATCATGTGGAATCTTAGTTTCCTGACCAGGGATTGAACCCAAGTTCCCTGCATTGGAAGGCAGATTCTTAACCACTGGACTACCAGGAAAACCCCAAGGAATATTTTTTTCTGGATAAAAACTAGCTTTAAACTGCTCATTGATTCTTTATTATTATGCTTCTTCATCCAAAACAGAAATTTTGGCTTTGAAAAGTTGCCTAGCCCTGTTAGAAAATGGACATTCTCAAACAGCTAATAATACTATGTTTGTCTGATGGCAAGAGTGACAACTGTTTCCTTAGCATTAGTGTTTCTATGGCAAGAAAGCATTAACCACCCACCTGAACATTCTCAAACAAAAACACAAGGAGTCACTAACAGTCTCAAACTGGGGCAGTGGCCTTGGCACACACACATAGGGTTCAAGTCCCAGTACTGCCATTTCCTCTCTGTGCGCCCTTGGGTAAATGTATACACTCTTTGGCCTGCAATTACTCCATCTATTAAACAGAAACAATGCCTTCTAAACAAAGCTGCTATGATGTTTACACGAACTGCTGTATGCCAAAGAACTTTATAAATTATAAAGCTCTTTACCAATGAGAATGGTAGATACTGAATATTATGCCTGTGTTGACATAGAGCAGAAAACACACGCAACAGAAGGAAGACAAAGGAAATACCATCAGACAACAGGCTTCCAAATGAACAGCCAAAAACTCAATGGAAAATTCTCTTTCCCCACCCCCAATTAATGTAAAATAAGAGTAACTGAAACAACAGAAAGGATCTCCTTCTTCATGTTTACACTAAGGCAGGGAAGTCATGTCATTCTGTCCCAGAAGGCAATCGTGTGTTCGTGGGCACAAGCAGAAACTCTAGCCTACAGGCTCAAACACACGTTCTTGTGGTTAGCTCCATGAGCCGTGGCACGTCATCCAGATATACAAACACCTCTGAATGTACATAATGCCCTTATAGGGTATACACATGTTTGCACAGAGAGTGGGGTTTCCAGAGGGAGAGTCTAGCCTGGGATGTCCCCTGGAAATTCAGACATGTTCAGACATGAAAGAAGGGCCAGATGTGAGGCCACCTGGGATTTATTTACATGAGATGGTGCACACAAAGGACAATGATGGGACGTGCTGGGACAGAGAGCAGACCCCTCCAAGAATAAGACCACCTGTCTTTGGGAAACAGAGCCATTTAAGGTGCTTTGGTAATGAAATGAACGGCAGAAAGATGTAGAAAGGGACATGTACATAAACCCACACGCACAAAAAAACACATAAACTCATGTCTAATGTGTCCAGGGGTCATGGTCAAAGAGATCTGTCAAGCTCTCCTTGCCCCAGACAGGCCTGTTGGTCCCGGAAGTTTAGGGTGCAGTGGAGAGCCAGTTCCCTACAGCATGAATATGCTGCCTTGGTGTCACCCAGATGTCCTCGGGATCCCTCTCTTGTGACCAAGAACTAAGAAGACTGCTACATCACTAGAGTCTGTGTGGGCCAAGTAAGAGCCTTAGAAGATACTGGTGGATCTCACTGCTTCCCCACTTTAATATGGTGCCTGTTTATGAAAAGCAACAAAACCAAGAAAAAGAGAGTTGATTGACAGTCCATTGTGATCCAGCCCCGCTGATCTCTCCAGCTCACATCAGTCTCCCCTCACTGCTTATCTGGCCAGTGCCCACGGCAACTTCCTCCCCACCCAAGGGTGAGGCTGCCTGCACCCTCTAGAAAAGCCCCTGTGACGCTGCTCAAATGGAGAGGTTTGCAGGGCCACAGTGTCCTGAGGCACTATGACCCCCTCAGAGTGCTGTAGTCTTAACAGGACATGTGCACTGTCCTTTAATGCTCAAAACACTCTGTCAGCTCCTGAAGAAAACAAATCACTAATTTGAAAAGATAGACAAACATCGGTGTTCATTGCAGCGTTATTCATAACAGGCAAGACAGGGAAGCAACCATCAGCAGATGAATGGAAAAAGATGTGGCATACATACACAACCGAATATTACTCAGCCATAAAAAAGAATGGCTGAGAAAGACACACCCTGTATGATCTCACTTACATGTGGAATCTAAAAATCAAGGAAACAAAGAAAGAAAACAAAGCAGAAACAGACTCACAGAGAACAAACAGATAATTTCCAGATGGAATGAGGTCTGGGTGAAATAAGTGAAAGGGATGAAGATTTATAAACCTCCATTTATAAAATAAATAAGTCACAGGGATGTAGTACACAGCATAAGAAATACGGTCAATAATATTGCAATAACTTTGTACACTAATAGACTCACTGTGGTGAACATTTCCTGCTGCTGCTGCTAAGTCACTTTAGTCGTGTCCGACTCTGTGTGACCCCATAGAGGCAGCCCACCAGGCTCCCTCGTCCCCAGGATTCTCCAGGGAAAAACACTGGAGTGGGTTGCCATTTCCTTCTCCAATGCATGAGTTTATGCAAATATCAGATGACTATGCAGTACACCTGAAACTTACCTAATATTGTACGTCAACAATATTTCGATTAAAAGACTTACAAGGATGGGTGCACAATAATGCAAATGAATTCAATATCCCTGAACTGCACACTTAAAAATTA
>SJYA01003206.1:2247861-2315198 GCA_006410615.1 Neotragus moschatus
TACCATCTGAGCCAACAGGGAGGCCCTTGAGCAAGTATAAGTTACTTGACCTCACTGGGCCTTAGATTCCTCATCTGCAAAAGATGTGACAAGAAAAATTAGGTGGCCGGCTGCTGTCTGTCAAGATAGCAATAATGTCTATAAAATTACAGACTGTTACACAGATGGCTCCCAGTGATTCAAGCCCACTGGTATTCATGGCATTTATGCCCTTGGGTAGCGTCTTCCCACACTGACACTGGGCTTAGCCTTATGAATTGCTTTGCTAATGGGACCTAACCGTGACACAGCAGAGGCTTGACACGCACGTGCACACTGGGGCTTATGCTCTCAAAATCCAGATGACATGCCAAAAGAGAGGTCCCAGCTTCCTGGTGTCTCCACCAAGTGAGACCTTCCAGCTCCAGCCAATCCAGCTGCTGGAGGCAGTTTCTTTCTTTTTTTTTTTTGGCCACACTGCAACACATGCAGGATCTTACTTCCCCAACCAGGTTATGGATCCCATGCTCCCTGCATTGGGATCACAGATCTTAGCCACGGGACCACCAGGGAAGTCCCTGAATGCAGTATTTTGATGGAGTCCGGGCAAGACCAGCAGAAGAACCACCCAGCCAAGCCACAAAATCATGAGAAGTTATAAGCGGTTTTGTTTTCAGCCACTAAGTTTGGGATGACTTGGTAAGCAGGAATACATAATGGATATATTAAATCCTACTACTACGATTTGTTTTTACTCAGAATACCTCTGATACCAAATATGTGAGGCGTTTTCCCACAACAACCAATTTCCCAACTCTCTGGACACCAGCTGGGTTTCCTCTAATTTAAGTTGATTCTGACACCAACTGCCTGAAGTTAAAGGGATGGGATAAAGGCTCAGTCCCAAAGACCAATTGCAAGCCCAGGCCTCCCATACTTCTAACCAATCAGCTGTAAAGTTGGGAGGTAGGATCTCACACTGCCTCCTCAGGCTCAATAATTTGCTAGAATGGCTCACAGAACTCAAGGGTACAACTCAGGAATAGCCAAATGAGAGCTACATCCCCAGGACTCCTCTTAGCACCTTGATGTATACACCAACCTGGAAGTTCTGCAAATCCTGCGCTTTAGGGGTTTGACGAAGATTTCATTACATAGGCGTGTATGCTTGAGTGCTAGGTCACTTCAGTCACATATGACTCTGTGTGACCCCATGGACTGTGGCCCGCCAGGCTCCTCTTCCATGGGATTCTCCAGCCGAGAATACTGGAGTGGGATGCCATGCCCTCCTCCAGGACATCTTCCCAACTCAGGAATTGAACCCACATCTCTTATGTCTCCTGCACTGGTAGGCAAGTTCTTTACCACTAGTGCCACCTGGCATAACTGATTAAATCATTGGCCCTTGGTGATTAACTCAGTCTCCACGAAGTCAGGGGTTGGGACTGAAAATTCCAACCTTTTAATCACAAGATTGCTTCCTCTGTCGGTCAGCTATCTAGGAAACCAAAAGAGTTACCTCAGTAGAATAACTCAGGTATGGTTGAAAGGGTCTTGTTATGAATAACAAAAGACACCCCTCTCATACTTGTCACTCAGAAAATTCCAAGCAAAGTGTCAGTTAATTTCTACGCATTTGTGAATGTTCCAAATTTTCCTACTGCTCTTATAATTTCATTTCATTGTGGTCAGAGAACACAAAAGTGTAATGGTACATTTGCCTATATGTACCTATGGTGTTCTTTATATAGATCAGAGTTGCTATCTAGTGTCCTTTTATTTCAGCTTGAGAAACTCCTTGAGTATTTCTTGCAAGGCAGGTTTGCTAACAAGCAATGCTCTTGCTTAAAAATATCTATAAATGTCTTCATTTCACCTCTATTTTGAAGAATAGCTTTGTTGAATTTAGAATTCTTGGTTGACAGTCTTTTTCGCCCCCACACCTTGAATATGTCACTCACTGTCTTTTGGTCTCCGTGGCTTCTGATGAGAAATGATCTGTTAATCTTACTGAGGATCCTCTCTGTGTGATGAGCCGCTTCTCCCTTGCTATGTTCAAGATTCTCTTTTGTCTTTAGCTTTCAGTAGTGGATTATGATGTGTCTGGGTCTTGGTCTCTTAGAGTTTAATCCACTTCGAGTGCTAAGGATCTTGAATGTGTAGACATCCAAGGGACAGTTTTTATGAACTGCTTTTCCTCCTGTGTATGGGTCATGTTTTTCTTTTTAAAAATATATTTTGATTTATGTATTTTTAAAATTTGTGTATTTATTTTTTGCTGCGCTGGGTCTTTGTTGCTGTGAGCAGGAGCTACTTGGTACTTGCAGTGCGTGGGCCTCTCTTGTTGCAGGACACAGGCTCCAGGGCACGTGGACTTGAGTAATTGCGGCGCATGGTCTCGACAGTTGTAGCTCCTGGGCTTTCAAGCACAGGCTCAGTACTAGAGGTGCTGGGGCTTAGCTGCTCCACGGCATGTGGGATCTTCCCAGGCCAGGGATTGAACCCACGTCCCCTGCATTGGCAGGCAGATTCTTTATCACTAAGCCACCAGGGAAGCCCCATACTTTTCTGTTTTTTTTTTTTTTTCATATCTTGTAATTTTTGTCAAAAACTGGACATTAAAAAAAATATAATCAGCAACTCTGGAAATCAGATTCTCTTCCCCCAGGGGAGGATATTTTTTTTTTTCCTCCTCTTTCTCTCTCTTTCTGTTTCACTACTTGCTTGTCTAGTGACTTTCCTGAACTAAATCTGTAGAGTTTGTATTTTTGATCAAGTGTGGCCACTGAATTCTTTGCTCATTTAGCTTAGTGGTCAGCTAGTAATTGGATATTTTCTTAAATTCCCCAATACCAACGTACACCAAAAGCAAAAATAAATAAGTGGGGCTATATCAAACTAAAACATTTCTGCACAGCAAAGGAAACCACCAGCAAAATGAAAATGCAACATACTGAACAAGAGAAAATGTTTGCAAACTGTATATCTGATAAGGCACTAATGTCCCAAATATATAAAGAATTCATACACCTCAATAGCAAAAAATAAGCCATCTGATTAAAAAATGGACAGAAGACCTGAAACAATATTTTTCAAAAAACTACACACCTTGCCAATAGATATTATATGAGAGATGCCCTACATCATTAATCATGAGGGAGACACAAGTCTAAACCACACTGTGATATCACCTCATACGTGCTGCTGTTGCTGCTAAGTCGCTTCAGTCCTGTCCGACTCTGTGCGACCCCATAAATGGCAGCCCACCAGGCTTCCCTGTTCCTGGGATTCTCCAGGCAAGAACACTGGAGCGGGTTGCCATTTCCTTCTCCAGTGCATGAAAGTGAAAAGTGAAAGTGAAGTTGCTCAGTTGTGTCCGACTCTTTGAGACCCCATGGACTGCAGCCCACCAGGCTCCTCTGTCCATGGGATTTGCCAGGCCAGAGTACTGAAGTGGGTGGCTATTGCCTTCTCCTCACATGTGTTAGAATGGCTATTATCTAAAAGATTAGAAATAGCAAGTGTTGGTGAGGATGTGGAGGAAAGGGGACCCTTGTGCACAGTTGGTGAGGGTGTAAACTGGTGCAGCCACTAGGAGTATGGAGTTTCTTCCAAAAAAAAAAAAAAAAAAGCACTACCATATAATCCAACAATTCCACTTTGGTATGCATCTAAAGAAAAGGAAAACACTGTTTCGGAAAGATATATGCATTCCCATGTTTATAGCAGCATTATTTGCAATAGCCAAATAATCTTAGTGTCCATTGATAGAGAAATTGTGTTATATGTATATAATGAAATATTATTCAGCCATAAAAGAAGGACACCTTGCCATTTGTGACAACATGGATGGACTTCGAAGCATTATGCTGAGTGAAATAAATCAGACAGACAAAGACAGATACCATATGATCTCACTTATATTTGGAAAAGACTGGTGGTTGCTAGAGGTGAGGGGTAAAGAATGGGGGAGATGAATAAACTGTTTTGGTTTCTGTTTGTTTCGTTTATTTGTTGATATAAATTGAATGAGAAAAGAATTCAGAATCCCATTCCTGGGCATATATCCAAAGAAAATCATAATCCCAAAAGATACATGCACCCCAATATTCATTGCTGCACTAAAGACATGGAAGGAACCTAAAGGTACATCAACAGAGGAATGGATAAAAAAATGCAGTACATGCGGAGTATTACTCAAGCATTAAGAAGAATGAAATAATGCCATTTACAGCAACAGGGGTAGACCTACAGATTGTCATACTGAGTGAAGCAAGTCAGACAGAAGATAGATACAATACAATATCACTTTTATGTGGAATCTAATAAAAATTATGTACACGAACTTAATTACAGAACAGAAACTGATTCACAGATATCAAAATCAAACTTACGGTTACCAAAGGGGAAAAGTGGGGAGAAGTGATAAATTAGGAGATTGGGATTAACATAAACACACTGCTATACATAAAATAGATAATAAAGACCTACTGTATAGCACAGGGAACTGTACTCAATAATCTGTAGTAACCTACATGGGATAAGAATGTGAAAAAATATATATATATGTATGTATATAAAACAGATTCACTTTGCCGTACACCTGAAATTAATGCAACATTGTAAGTCAACTCTACTCTAATAAAGTTTTTTTTTAATTTATTAAAATTTTTTTATTTGCTCTAAGGCAATATATGAAATATACAGGTCATTTATTATAGATACACAAAGAATTCAGGAGCAGTTTGGTTGGGTTATTCTAGCTCAGGGTTTCTTATTTCAGTCAGATGTCAACTGGGACTGCAGTCATTTGCAAGCTTGGCTGGGGCTAGAGGAGTCTCTTTCTTTTATATTCAGCTCTACTGAGGTATAATTCATATACAAAAAGCAGAACATAATTAATGTGCCCGACTTGGTGAGAGGATTCACCTTCACTGTGGCTCTTACACTGAACCGAGTTGGTGCCCGCTGGCAGCTGGGAGCCCCAGTCCCTCTCTCTGTGGAGCCCTCCTTGGGGCTGCTGAAGTGTCCTGACATCATGGTGATGGACCTCCCTAGAGATCAAGGAGACCCCGGTGAAATCTGCAGCACCATTCATGATCAAGCCTCGAAGGCCACATGAAGTCATTTGTGCCATATTCTATTGGCCCCACAGGACCAGCTGTGATTCCCCGTGGGAAGGGACCACACAAGGGCATGAATACTCGGGAGCTAGGATTACAGGGGGATGGCTAGCACATTGCCCCGTGAATGGGCTCAATTCCTGGTCCCATTGTGTGCCAGCACACAATGTTAACTTCCTAGGTCTTGAGTGCTGTGGGGGTAGTTTTCTAGAGTCACCCCGGCTCCTCAGGACTGCGCCTTCCTAGGTGTCTTCAAGAGTTCTGAGAACTGTGCTTACTGTCAGCAAACACTGACCCCCATCATCAAGCTAATGCCAAGATGACTCACCTGCTTGCTTCTCTAAGGGCTTTTAATAGACAGAAATGAGTTAATGGCCTAGTACCTCGTCTGTCTGTTATACTTTTGATAGGCAACATGGAAGTGTGATTTTCTTTAATTAATGAATTAATTTTATTTATTTTAATTGGAGGCTAATTGCTTCAAAATATTGTAGTGGGGAAATGTGATTTTTTTAAAGAAAAAAAACAGTATCTTTATTTAATTCTTCAATAATTTCAATACTTAATAATGGTATGTGTGTGTTTATTGGGCACTGCATGGTTTCTCAAAGCCCAGAGTCAAGTTTAATATTTCCTGTTCCATGTTGACTTTTACATAGTATTTTTTTATTTTTAAATAAAAGAAAAAACTGATGAACACTTTGATTTAAATATGGACCATTACTAGCAATATTCCAAAGACTATCTCATATATTCTTTTTTTATTGGAAAATAACTGCTTTACAATGTTGTGTTAGTTTCTGCCGCTCAACAGCGTGAATCAGCTCTAAGTATACATATATGCTCTTTCTCTTGAGCCTCGCTCTCACCCCCATCCTGCCCCTCTAGGTCATCACAGCGCACCGAGTTGAGCTGAGCTCCTGTGCTAAGGTAGCTAGCTTCCCACAAGCTAGCTGTCTTACAGATGGTAGTGTATATACATGTCAACGGTACTCTCTCAGTTCCTCCCTTCTTCCCCCCATGTAAGTCAGAAAGAGAAAACCAAATATCCTACATCAACACATATATATGGAATCTAGAAAGAACCTATTTGCAGGGTAGACATAGAGGTGCAGATGTAGGGAACAGACTCACATACATCCCTATTCACGTGTGCGAGTGGAATTGCTGGGCATGCACATTTTCATTCTTACCAGACAACACTGCTCTCCATAGTCACTGTACTAATTTATGCTCCTACCAGCATGGAAGAGTTCCCCTTTTCTCTACATCCTTGTAAACTGAATAGTATTAAACTTCCTAAGTTCTGCCAGTCTTATGGGCATAAGCACACCTCATTTATAAAAAATTATGGCAAAACACACAGTTAAACTTTTACCTGGATCTCACTTTTAATTTCAGTTTTAATGTAGATAATTATAGATTCACATACATTTATAAAAAAAAATAAGAGAGATCCCTTGTTTGATGAATTTATATATATGAATATAGGCATGTAACCACCACTGAAATCAATACACAAAATATTTCCAACACCTCAAAAGGCTCCTTTGTGTGCTCACCCATCCATACTCCATCAAAGGCAAGTTATAGTGGTTTACCTTTTTATTTCACTATAGTGATGTAGTGTATTGATTAAAAAAGGGCGGAGTTGGATCTGGTGAGGTTGAAAACCCTTGGGTCTAGAAAGACTTCCTACAGCTGGTGGGTTAGAGTTAGGAGACGCTCTTCCCACCCTTAACTCATTCCCAGTGTCTGTCCTAGACTGAGTTTGGCACTGTACCCAGATAAGTACCACGTTCGAAGAGAATGATTATTTTTTTTAATAAGAATTGATGATGATCTTGGAATCCCACCACGATCACCATGCTGTTCCTCATTCTTGCAGCTTTTGTGCGTCTAGTAGCTCAGTCAGTAAAGAATCTGCCTGCAACACAGGAGACCCAGGCTCAATTTCTGGGTTGGGAAAATCCCCTGCAGAAGGAAATGGCAATCCACTCCAGTATTCTTGCCTGGAAAAAATCCCACGGACAGAGGAGACTGGTGGACTACAGTCCATGGGGTTGCAAAAGTCAGACACAACTCAGCAATTAAACCACNTGAATGAATTTTACACAAAGCAGGTAAAAGTGCCTATATACATAAATGAAAAGTCATATTCCTGTTTGGCTAGATATTTTTTTTCTTACCTTTCATCCCTATAGCAACATATAACTGACATTCCAGAAAAATAAAATAAAACAATTTCTCCTAGGTGGAGGGGAAAAAAAAAAAGACTAATTCTATATAACTTCTTAGTTTTCCTCTGTGGATTTACAACACACAAGCCTCCAAGCTGCAGATGAAACCACAGAGCTAATGTTAGTTGCTCAGTTGTGTCTGATTCTTTGCGACCCCATGGAATGTAGCATGCCAGGCTCCTCTGTCCATGAAATTTACCAGGCAAGAATGCTGGAGTAGGTCTCCAGGGGATCTTCCCAACCCAGGGATCGAACCTGGGTCTCCTGCATTGTGGGCAGATTATTTACTATCTGAGCCACCAGGGAAGCCCAGAGTAGTGGATAAAAAGTACCAATGGCTGGGGGTTGTTGTGATACTAAAAGTGCAGTCTCAGAAGGCTCTGAACATAGAAAATTAATATTTTGGGAGGACTCTCATGGCTCGGAGGTTAAAGCGTCTGCCTGGAATGTGGGAGACCCGGGTTCAATCCCTGGGTCGGGAAGATCCCCTGGAGATGGAAATGGCAACCCACTCCAGTACTCTTGCCTGGAGAATCCCATGGAGGGAGGAGCCTGGTAGGCTACAGTCCACGGGGTCGCAAAGAGTCGGACACGACTGAGCGAGTTCACTTTCACTTTCACTTTCCTTCTCCTTTTCAGGAAACTTGGGCTGGAGGCTAGAGATCTCATGGAGTTCCTGACTCTGGGTGGCAGTAGTAACATAGCAGTCAGAACCATGAGGAGCTTCTTTTTCTATACATCCTATTGAACTCAGAGCTTCAGCCCATTGAGTTGGCCCCAAATGATCAAGAAAGATGGTTGAGAGGTACTCTTGAGTAGACTGTAGGTAGCCATATTAACTTACAGATCACTAAGCCACCTTTATATCATTCACTACAGTCATGGTTTTGCTCTATGCACAATCCTAGACTGTGGACAGAAGAGAGGCTGTGAAAGCCTGTAAAGCCAGAAATCGGAATGGGTGAGGTCAAGACAACAGAGAGCTCCCTGCACAGGCTTAACCTGGGGGTTTACAGACCATTGGACATTAATGGAGACACTCTTAGAATGTGTGTGTGCATGCTAAGCTGCTTCAGCCTTGTTCGATTCTTTGCGATCCCATGGATTGTAACCCACCAGGCTCTTCTGTCCGTGGGATTCTCCAGGCAAGAATACTGGAGTGAGTTGCCATGCCCTCCTCTGCTGGGGGCCAGCGTGAGGAACTCCTCCCGTGACAAAGGTCATGAGGAAGGAGGCTTGGTATATGCAAAGGCGTGATCAAGCCTCAGGAAACCCCCTGTTCCCGAGCATCTACCCCCAAAACCAAAGTCTGTTTTATGCTTTCACCTACACCTCTGACTTTACGGGGGTCTCTCCCCCATAACCATTTCTCTCGGAGAAGGAGTTAACCTACAGCTCCAGTTAATAAAAANGCCATGCCCTCCTCCAGGACATCTTCCCAACTCAGGAATTGAACCCACATCTCTTATGTCTCCTGCACTGGTAGGCAAGTTCTTTACCACTAGTGCCACCTGGCATAACTGATTAAATCATTGGCCCTTGGTGATTAACTCAGTCTCCACGAAGTCAGGGGTTGGGACTGAAAATTCCAACCTTTTAATCACAAGATTGCTTCCTCTGTCGGTCAGCTATCTAGGAAACCAAAAGAGTTACCTCAGTAGAATAACTCAGGTATGGTTGAAAGGGTCTTGTTATGAATAACAAAAGACACCCCTCTCATACTTGTCACTCAGAAAATTCCAAGCAAAGTGTCAGTTAATTTCTACGCATTTGTGAATGTTCCAAATTTTCCTACTGCTCTTATAATTTCATTTCATTGTGGTCGGAGAACACAAAAGTGTAATGGTACATTTGCCTATATGTACCTATGGTGTTCTTTATATAGATCAGAGTTGCTATCTAGTGTCCTTTTATTTCAGCTTGAGAAACTCCTTGAGTATTTCTTGCAAGGCAGGTTTGCTAACAAGCAATGCTCTTGCTTAAAAATATCTATAAATGTCTTCATTTCACCTCTATTTTGAAGAATAGCTTTGTTGAATTTAGAATTCTTGGTTGACAGTCTTTTTCGCCCCCACACCTTGAATATGTCACTCACTGTCTTTTGGTCTCCGTGGCTTCTGATGAGAAATGATCTGTTAATCTTACTGAAGATCCTCTCTGTGTGATGAGCCGCTTCTCCCTTGCTATGTTCAAGATTCTCTTTTGTCTTTAGCTTTCAGTAGTGGATTATGATATCTCTGGGTCTTGGTCTCTTAGAGTTTAATCCACTTCGAGTGCTAAGGATCTTGAATGTGTAGACATCCAAGGGACAGTTTTTATGAACTGCTTTTCCTCCTGTGTATGGGTCATGTTTTTCTTTTTAAAAATATATTTTGATTTATGTATTTTTAAAATCTGTGTATTTATTTTTTGCTGCGCTGGGTCTTTGTTGCTGTGAGCAGGAGCTACTTGGTACTTGCAGTGCGTGGGCCTCTCTTGTTGCAGGACACAGGCTCCAGGGCACGTGGACTTGAGTAATTGCGGCGCATGGTCTCGACAGTTGTAGCTCCTGGGCTTTCAAGCACAGGCTCAGTACTAGAGGTGCTGGGGCTTAGCTGCTCCACGGCATGTGGGATCTTCCCAGGCCAGGGATTGAACCCACGTCCCCTGCATTGGCAGGCAGATTCTTTATCACTAAGCCACCAGGGAAGCCCCATACTTTTCTGTTTGTTTTTTTTTTCATATCTTGTAATTTTTGTCAAAAACTGGACATTAAAAAAAATATAATCAGCAACTCTGGAAATCAGATTCTCTTCCCCCAGGGGAGGATATTTTTTTTTTTCCTCCTCTTTCTCTCTCTTTCTGTT
The DNA here is from genome assembly GCA_006410615.1 of Neotragus moschatus. Taxonomy (NCBI): domain Eukaryota; kingdom Metazoa; phylum Chordata; class Mammalia; order Artiodactyla; family Bovidae; genus Neotragus; species Neotragus moschatus. Next base: position 2,258,050 of record SJYA01003206.1, read on the forward strand.
TCACTACTTGCTTGTCTAGTGACTTTCCTGAACTAAATCTGTAGAGTTTGTATTTTTGATCAAGTGTGGCCACTGAATTCTTTGCTCATTTAGCTTAGTGGTCAGCTAGTAATTGGATATTTTCTTAAATTCCCCAGTACCAACGTACACCAAAAGCAAAAATAAATAAGTGGGGCTATATCAAACTAAAACATTTCTGCACAGCAAAGGAAACCACCAGCAAAATGAAAATGCAACATACTGAACAAGAGAAAATGTTTGCAAATTGTATATCTGATAAGGCACTAATGTCCCAAATATATAAAGAATTCATACACCTCAATAGCAAAAAATAAGCCATCTGATTAAAAAATGGACAGAAGACCTGAAACAATATTTTTCAAAAAACTACACAGCTTGCCAATAGATATTACATGAGAGATGCCCTACATCATTAATCATGAGGGAGACACAAGTCAAAACCACACTGTGATATCACCTCACACGTGCTGCTGTTGCTGCTAAGTCGCTTCAGTCCTGTCCGACTCTGTGCGACCCCATAGATGGCAGCCCACCAGGCTTCCTTGTTCCTGGGATTCTCCAGGCAAGAACACTCGAGTGGGTTGCCATTTCCCTCTTCAATGCATGAAAGTGAAAAGTGAAAGTGAAGTCGCTCAGTCGTGTCCGACTCTTTGAGACCCCATGGACTGCAGCCCACCAGGCTCCTCTGTCCATGGGATTTGCCAGGCCAGAGTACTGAAGTGGGTGGCTATTGCCTTCTCCTCACATGTGTTAGAATGGCTATTATCTAAAAGATTAGAAATAGCAAGTGTTGGTGAGGATGTGGAGGAAAGGGGACCCTTGTGCACAGTTGGTGAGGGTGTAAACTGGTGCAGCCACTAGGAGTATGGAGTTTCTTCCAAAAAAAAAAAAAAAAATAGCACTACCATATAATCCAACAATTCCACTTTGGTATGCATCTAAAGAAACGGAAAACACTGTTTCAGAAAGATATATGCATTCTCATGTTTATAGCAGCATTATTTGCAACAGCCAAATAATCTTAGTGTCCATTGAAAGAGAAATTGTGTTATATGTATATAATGAAATATTATTCAGCTGTAAAAGAAGGACACCTTGCCATTTGTGACAACATGGATGGACTTCGAAGCATTATGCTGAGTGAAATAAATCAGACAGACAAAGACAGATACCATATGATCTCACTTATATTTGGAAAAGACTGGTGGTTGCTAGAGGTGAGGGGTAAAGAATGGGGGAGATGAATAAANTCAAGATTGCCGGGAGAAATATCAATAACCTCAGATATGCAGATGATACCACCCTTATGGCAGAAAGGGTGATAGACAGGGAAGCCTGGCATGCTACACTCCATGGGTCACAAAGTGTCAGACACGGCTTAGAAACTTAACTAAATTTATAGCAACTCATTCAGAGTCACAGGATCAATAAGTACTATGATTATAAATACTGGAACAAGTCATTATTTTCTCACGATATTTGTGAAAATGAAAGGCCCGTGGTTGACATTGTTTAAACAAAGTTTTGTCTAGTTTCAGGGGACTTGTTGGCCACATGAGTCCTCCAGTACCAGGAATGCCCTCAGATCTCAACCCAAGGTCAAGTCTGTGTTCTGATTATGAACCTTTATGAGAAATACTTTTTAATTCTTGTCTTGTGCACCTTTGAATATCAATTTATATCTAAAATACATTAGTGAATATATTATATATGTTAATGTATGAGTATGTAAAAAAAAAATTCAGCCAAGTAAATATGCAGCTCTAATTGCCTTTGTAAGTTGATTCACAAATTAGGCAGCATCTTATCTAGCAACTAGAAGGGTACTCAGAGGAGCAATACACAATGAAAGACTTTTATAGAAAGAGGGTGGGGTGAGGAAGGTGTATGAGCAAAAGAAAAGGAAGGGTTATTTTGAATGAAAACATCTTATTTTGAGGGGAGAGGAAATGGAGAGGATTTTTTCTTTCATTTTGTTTTTAATCATATATATTGCCTTTTCTCCCTCTAGGGGATGGAGAGGTTCCAAGTGACAGATTACTTCCTTAGTGCTGACCAGAAAATTCGAATCTGGTTGATTAAGATTGCATATCTAGGGAAGGTAAAAACTGCAAGTAGATTAAGTATTAAAAATAGGTTTGGTATCATGGGCTTTAACACAAGTGACACCATGTTGAGTTTGTGGCTTTTCCCCATAACAAACATATGTTCACACATAGATCTATACATATATATATGTGTGTGTTTTTATATGTATCAAACTTTTGCTGCTAAATTAATCTAATATTTGTCATTAAATAGAAAATAAAAATCAGTAATTCATGTTTTGTTGTAAAAGGTCTAACACATGAAAGGATCTAAATAAATTTTTTTCTGACAAACTCAGTACATAGCTTAGTTAATATGGATAAGATTATTCATCTGATAGCAAATTACATACTGAGTAGGAGAAAAGGCAGATGAGTTGATTCTGCCTATGCTTATTTTAAGGCAGCCAGCAGATATTTTAACTTCACTAATAAAAGTAAGCTATGAAATGTTCTGGTTAAATAAAGGTCAATAAAATATAAGTTATTGAACAACTCAATTGTGTCAGGATGTATAAAGTAATTAATATGCTTTTGTTTAAGTTATTGTTAATCAGTTTATTTCTTATTCCACAAGGAGCTATTTCAGGAATTCTCTGGGGAAGAGTGGTAGGTTGGTGAATGGAATTGGATCTCGTTAATGATTGTTTAAAAGTTTGAAGTTTTGATGAGCTTAGGTTGAAATATTTATATTTACGGGAGAAGAAACCATTAATCCATCTTGGACAAACAGCTTACAATCAATAACTGTGTGTATCCTGTGGTCATCACTGATGGAAGTGGAAAGCTTTTAATATACATAAAGGTTGACAATTACAATTGAATTTCTTGCTCTTTATTACCACAATCCATAGGAAAATATTGTTTAAAGCAATGTAAATTACTGTATTTTGAAATTATTTGCTAAAATATGCTACAATTTTGTACTTTTTAAAATGAATGCATCATAACGTTATTCAAAATGAACATTTCTTGGAAATTATATGCTATTCTTTAGCAAATTTAACAAGTTTGTTAAAATTAAGTATTGATATTCTTTCTAAACTTAATAATAAAGTACCAGGATTTGTCATTTCAACATTTAAAATGTAAAGCATGGTAGAAAATTTATCTATAACTTTAGATAAAACTATAAGTAATTAGATATAACAGTTATACACCATCATGTCATTGATAGAAGATTCATCAGATCCTATTATAATAATTTTCATATGTGTAAGAATATTATTTATCTGCTAAATCTGCCAAGTTTGCATGATACCTATATATAATCAAATTTAATATTTGGCAAACAGATACAAAAATTCAAAGCTCAAATGTCTGTTGAATAATTATTGACCTGAGTTTGTTATTTGCCGCAACGGTGAATGCTGGAATGAAAAGCAAAGACTTATTCTACTTTAGAAAGAGATTCAGGTCCAGTTGTTTAATTTCAGCACTCTCTTGCCTACTTAAGCAAAATGTATCTACATTCTTTTCTTAAATGTTTTCACCCATGTTAAGGTCATAACTGAACATTAGAGTGATATTTTTACCTATTATTTTTACACATTTAGACTCATTTATGTGGCATAGTGGGCAAATGAATCCAGAATCAAAGCCTTATAACATGGAAAGGACCATACTTCAGTTTTTCATTCAAATCACAGAGGATTTAACATATGATATAGTTGAACCCATTATACCAACACACCCTTTTATTTGAAGAGTTGAAATATTACAGACTAATAGGGCTATACTATCTTCTGACTTGGAAAATAGATGAGTTATTAGAAGCTGAGAAAGGTGTGCTTAGTGTTATATTTTAGCTTTAAAGTTTGAGTTGTTTTTTGCTTTTGTTGTTGTTTTTTCCTGGAAAGAAGAAATGCATTAAATCTCAAAGAATCAGAAGTTTACTTATATACTAATTTAATTTCTAGGAAGTAAAAGTGGAGGAGGAATTTAAAAGTCTGCAAACCCAAATCATGAATCTTAGCTGAATTATTGGAAGCCGAGGAAGGATAAATCACTTTGCTGAAATGGTACAGATCTTATAAAAGACTCAAGTGTAGAATGTGTTCTCTGGTAGTTTTTCAATCATACCAGGCCATGTGAAGTTGTAAATCACACCAAGAGCATTTTCTAAATTAAAAATCTGTTTTAGCTGACTTATTAATTTGCAATAATAGCATGTTTGCCTCTGAGATCAAGTTGTCATCCTAGCGAGTAATGAAATTATAACCTTATGTTGCAGACATCCTTTTATTGAGGTTTTTAATTTTCTATACCTGCTAGCTTTTTATTTTCTTAGGACTTTCAACTATCATCCAACAGTTTATTTAGCATATTTATTTAAATAATCCAATATTACTTTCATCTCCTCTCCTTATATTTCTTGATTTTCAATCCAGAACCCTGAACTAGATGCCAAGAGTTTAGAGTTTCCAGCCCTGCTAATGATTTTTTGATCTCAGACAAAAGAACATTTTTCAGGGTCTTTGTTGTTTCGATTGTGAATTGATTGTGTTGAACAGTGTGATTCTATAGACTCACTTCAGTCAAAATAATTGGTAGAATATTCTGTTATTCTTTGGCATTTTTATTGGACCCTTTTAATGATATGTTCCATGTTTCCTTGATCTATATACTTTATCCCAGAATGCTGATCAAATGACATTTCTTCTTTCTGACTTTCTATTTTTGCTACTTGTGTTTCCTTCCTCCCTTCTCAGGCTTTACCTTTGATCCCTCTTCTCACTTTTATTTTCACTCTTGGGATTAACAATCTCAACCAACAGTGAAAGGTCAAACTATTTAGGTAACTTCTTTTGTATAGAGTTGTCAGTTTTAAAATACCTTCGGTTCATGCAAACTTTTAATTCTTCCAGATTAATGGGGTTTGGTGAAAAAATGAATCCCTAGCTTATTCAGAGAAGGCAATGGCACCCCACTCCAGTACTCTTGCCTGGAAAATCCCATGGATGGAGGAGCCTGGTCCCAAAGAGTCGGACACAACTGAGCAACTTCACTTTCACTGTTCACTTTCATGCATTGGAGAAGGAAACAGCAACCCACTCCAGTGTTCTTGCCTGGAGAATCCCAGGGACGGAGGAGCCTGGTTGGCTGCCGTCTCTGGGGTCGCACAGAGTCGGACACGACTGAAGCGACTTAGCAGCAGCAGCAGCAGCAGCAGCAGCAGTAAAGACCCGGAGAAGGAAATGGCAACCCTCTCCAGTGTTCTTGCCTGGAGAATCCCAGGGACGGAGGAGCCTGGTTGGCTGCCGTCTATGGGGTCACACAGAATCGGACACGACTGAAGCGACTTAGCAGCAACAGCAGCAGCTTATTCATTACAGTAGCATGTAACCAATTAAACACTGAAATGAGATCAAACCACTAAGCCAAATGGAGAAAACTGCATTGAAACATATCTGTTTCACTAGGGTTAGCATGAGAATAGAAGGTGACTTTTCACTTATTCAGATAATTTTTGTTGTGATTTTAATTTTGCTGTTTGTTCAGCTGCATTAGAAGTGTCTTGCATTCCTACCTCTGCTTATAATAGTTTTGCTGACATGTCATTAATGCTAAGACTTTTAAATTGCATAAGACAACTGATTTATATGCCTTCTAAAATTGTGACTAGAAAGTTAATATTTGAAATACATTTAGTGTTTTACCAAACAGATGGTGAGCTATAGATTCTTTTATGTTATCTCTACGATTCATAAAAATACCAAATGTATCTCCCTAAGTTATGGTTGTTAGAATTGATGGCAATATATGATTGTCTCTTGGAAGACATTATGAACCTATAATGCAATTGGAAATAGACACATACCCTCACAATATAAATGGTTTCATTAGGAACTTGGCTGAAAGCTGAGAGTATCTGTTCTACCAATGTGACCAAAGTCTCTACTGAAATCAGAGATGGTATTAGTGAGCAAGTATGGCCTTGACTCCCAGATTCTCTGCACACACCTCTCAGAATTACTTTGACCAGAAATATTCAGGATCCCAGACCTTGGAAGAAAGAGGTGATACTAACAATGAAGTCAGCAGTCAAAGAGAGGATTAGTGCCATAAGGTAGAACACGCTGATCTGAGGGCGAAATGTCTCAGACTTGGTATTGGTTTCACCACCGTGTTTGGGACTGAAGTCTTTGAACAAATCTCTCCAAAAAAAGCCCCTTTTTTTTTTCATTTTTGACATAAAGTTGTTTGATGTAAGACTTTTGAATTTCCTTTCATAAAAGTGTAAACAGTTGATTTCCCCTTTTCATCAACTTATTAAAAGAGATTTTAATACTAGACCCAAGAAAAGTGGTGTTGGAGAAGACTCTTAAGAGTCCCTTGGATTGCAAAGAGATCAAACCAGTTCATCCTAAAGGAAATCAGTCCTGAATATTTATTGGAAGGACTGATGCTGAAGCTGAAACTCCAATACTTTGGCCACCTTGATGTGAAGAGCTGATTCCTTTGAAAAGACCTTGATGCTGGGAAAGATTGAAGGCAGGAGGAGAAGGGGATGACAGAGGATGAGATGGTTGGATGGCATCACTGACTCAATGGGCATGAGTTTCAGCAAACTCTGGGAGTTGGTGATGGACAGGGAGGCCTGGCTTTCTTCCGTCCATGGGGTTGCAAAGAGCTGGACTGAAGGAAAGTGGAGACCCTGAAGTGAACACAGAGGGAGGGCGCGGAGCCACTCACTCTCCCTGTGCTGTGCTCAGTTAGTCCATAGCACTGGCACCAGAGCGCCTCTGCAGGGCCTGAGAATCCTGGGAAGCCCTGATTTTGAACAAGACCTTAGATTAACACTCACAGACAGATAAAACTATATCTGGTTTGAAAATTATACAGAGAAGAAAGTGCCACAAACTCTCTTTAGAAATTCTTTGTAGTAGAACTGAAGAGCTAGCAAGAAGATGGCCCATTCATATGACCACGCTTCTGTCGCTTTGTGCTCATGTACATCCAGTATGGGTATACTTCCGGGGGCCCTAGAGACATTTATATATCTACTGGGCTCCCCTGGTGGCTCAGATGGTGAAGAATCTGCCTGCAGTGCAGGAGATCTCGGTTGATATATCCACTACCACCATGGGAAATTATAGGATTGGTTTCACGTTTTAAAAATAGAGAAGCCCAGGTTAGCCAAAGATCACATCTTCTACATTAATGTATGTGAAAGCCAAATATGAGCAGGAAGCAGGAAGCACATAGGAAGGAACTGGGCTGCTATGGGATTAATAAGGTGTCAGGCATGTTTTGTTATTGAATTTTTGTTTATATGCTCAGTAGAGCACATTCCTCACTGATACCTCTGAATATGAAGTCATGACTTTCACTAGTGTCTGAAGAGATCTGCATGCAGAAGAGAGACCATTGCCTGAACAATGCCTTTGAGCTTATTTTTCTGTTTTTAAAAATTATTCCCTTTTTTACTTTCATAAGTCATATGTTTGTGTTATGCAAAATGGAAACAACACATATAAAACAAACATTCAGTATCCCTTCACTCCCACATAATCCTAATAACCACTGTTAACCTCTAGTTTCAAACTTCTGAGCATGAGATAGATAAATATAGAAAATGTATGCAAACATATAATCATGCAGTTTTAGTTACATAAATAGGACCATTTCTGTGTGTGTGTGTGTGTGTGTGTGTGTGTGTGTGTGTTTTCACTCAGTGTTATGCTGTGGCCATGCTTCCTTCTATGTAAGTGTATAGAAATAAAACGAAAGTTGCAAAGCTGAAAATTCTTTGGTAAATAGAACCAATTGTCCTTCATTAGTGTGTCTTTGGTTACTGTATCAGGCAGGACAGTAATGTTTTCAATTTAATCATTCATCTTCAATAAAATGTAACCACTTCTTGAGTAATCTTAATCCAGTGAGTGGAAATATCATTAGTTTTCTATAGTCATTGCCTTTGACCATGTCTGACCCCCATTTCCCATTCTATGAAGACTTCTCAGATTGATCTTATAGATTCCCAAGCTCTTTCAGATATTAATATTCCAGTTCAGTACAGTGTAAAACTTTAATCACTTTTCCAACGTATCACTTATCCTCTCCATCAATTTCCATGGCTGATTCATCAACTTGCCCTGGAAAGAGGCCATGGCCTGGTTTTCTGTGCTTTCTTTATGTCTCTGAACTCTTCCCTCCTCTTCTGGGAATCTTTCTTCTCCAGTGTATTGCTGACCGGAGGGGAGAAAGGGTTAACTATCTCTTACTTAATTGATGGTATTAAAGTTCTCCCATGTTGATTATTGAAATTTCTCCGATTTCCACCCTTTGTGTGACTCAAATCCCCATGCTGGCTCTTTGGGAGAGAGGTATTTTCTTGAAGGATCTTTCAGCAGGATCACCATAGCAAAATCCATCTTCACTGCAGAAAATCCACTCTGGATCAGCCTCCTTAAACCTTTCACTTCTCCCAAACCCATGTTCAAGGCACTGAGGCCCCATTTCACAAGTCTGTCACCAAAATGCCCTACTGAAGGAGACAGTCAGCCTCTCTCTCTCATGATTAGCTCCAGTCTCTACAAAGGATTCTCTTGGACTTCCCAGTGCAGGTGGAAGTTTGGGGAAAGCTCTGGCAATCTCTAAACTAGACCAAGACTCATCTTTCAGACCTTCCAGCTTCTGCTTAAATAGGCTGGCAGCAGCCCTGAGGTCAAGGGTGAGGAAGCAGAGGTGGACTGGCTGCCAGGGGTGTAAAATCCATTGCTTTTACTTTTATTTTTAGGCTGTGAAGTACTTTCCTCATGCCTTTGTTGCTGAGTGAAATCACGCAATTTAGACTATTGGAAAAGTCTTCCTCAGTATCCATTATATAAGCAGAAATTAAAGAAAATCACACAACGCTTTGTTTTGCCTTGTAAATCAAGACAGATCATTAATGGGAAATGAGCCAAAATTTAGGATATTTGTTTGTTTGTTTGACATTTGGTATTGGGTGATCTCTTTGAACTCATGTCCACTAAATATTACTCCTCTGACGCTTTGTGGTAAGAATGGTTTCAAAATTGTCTTCAGTTGTGTTACTGGGAAACACACTCTAAGGTGCAGAGGATGTATTGAGAACTATTATGGGAGACATGCCTACCACGAAGGGAGGGAGCCAGGTTAGGACAGAGGAGAAGCTGCAGTGCTTTTGTTAATGAGCCTTAGCTCATCCTGTGAGGACTATGGAGCCCAAGGACTATAGCCCTTCAGAGTTGTGCTAAATCCAGGCAGTGTAAGGCCAGGGCTTTCTCTCCTCATCTCTGCCAGTAAATAGCTGAATCCTGTCCCCTGGAAAAGGATGCAGTCTTGAGTAAGTCAGCTCCCTAAGGCCTGGGGCATTGCTCAGTGAGAAACTCAATTGTGAGGCCCCAGCAACTGGGTTGAATGTCTTTACCTAAAGAGAGATTATAGAAGGACAGGACCTCAGTGTCCATTATAGAACACATGTGAATTCATTCTAAATTTCCATTAGAATAAATTGCTTCTGCTTGGTACATACATAGACCAGGAGCTGACTGTGGTTCAGATCAGGAGCTCCTTATTGACAAATTCAGATTAAATTGAAGAAAGTAGAGAAAACCACTAGACCATTCAGTATGACCTAAATCAAATCCCTTATGATTATACAGTGGAAGTGAGAAATAGATTTAAGGGCCTAGATCTGATTAATAGAGTGCCTAATGAACTATGGAATGAGGTTCATGACATTGTACAGGAGACAGGGATCAAGACCATCCCCATGGAAAAGAAATGCAAAAAGGCAAAATGGCTGTCTAGGGAGGCCTTACAAATAGCTGTGAAAAGAAGAGAAGCAAAAAGCAAAGGAGAAAAGGAAAGATATAAGCATCCGAATGCAGAGTTCCAAAGAATAACAAGAAGAGATAAGAAAGACTTCCTCAGTGATCAATGCAAAGAAATGGAGGAAAGCAACAGAATGGGAAAGACTAGAGATCTCTTCAAGAAATTAGAGATACCAAGGGAACATTTCATGCAAAGATGGACTCAATAAAGGACAGAAATGGTATGCACCTAACAGAAGCAGAAGATATTAAGAAGAGGTGGCAAGAATACACAGAGGAACTGTACAAAAAAGATCTTCATGACCTGGAAAATCACGATGGTGTGATCACTCATCTAGAGCCAGACATCCTGGAATGTGAAGTCAACTGGGCCTTAGAAAGCATCACTACAAACAAAGCTAGTGGAGGTGATGGAATTCCAGTTGAGCTATTCCAAATCCTGAAAGATGAAGCTGTGAAAGTGCTGCACTCAATATGCCAGCAAATTTGGAAAACTCAGCAGTGGCCACAGGACTGGAAAAGGTCCGTTTTTATTCCTATCTCGCAATGCCAAAGAATGCTCAAACTACTGCACAGTTGCACTCATCTCACATGCTAGTAAAGTAATGCTCAAAATTCTCCAAGCCAGACTTCAGCAATATGTGAACTGTGAAAAGATTTAGTTAGAGGGCCAGAATCTGGAAGGGAATTAACCCCCAAAATAACTTTTAGTATCAGAAACATTTATCTATCTGCATGGCATGGTAATCATTTGTTAACCAAATATCTGCTTTTCTCATCTTCCCGGAATTTATCTTCCTCCCCTTTGAGCCCCAGTCCTCACTTCCTTCTCCTTCACTCTGAGTGGCATATAAGCCTCAATTGCCTGACCATCTCTGGGTCCCATGTCTTTGAGGATGATGTATGTATGGAATTTGTTTTTCTCCTGTTCATCTGTCTTATGTCAATTAAATTACCACACTAGCCAAGGAATCTAGAAGAGAAACAGGGAAAGGTTTCCTCCCCTACAATAGTAGGAGGACCCAGGTTTGGCAAATTACCCATTGTTCCTGGGCCTCAGTGCTTTCATCTGTAAAATGGGATTATTTATCAAATCAGCCCATATCTTTGGAATGCTGTGAATGCATTTGAAACTAATGAACAAAGAACGCTTAGCTCGGTGCCTCTAAGAGGTAGATGATCAAAGATTCAGGCCTCCTGTTATGGTCATCAAGGGGACACCCAACTCCCAGTAGGAATGTCTGGGTCTGATCTCAGGCCTGTGTTGAAATAAACATCTAGACTCAAGATGAGTCACTCCAGGGACTTCCCTGGTGGTCCAGTGGTTAAGAATCCACCTTGCCATGTTGGGGATGTGAGTTTGACCCCTCGTTGGGGAATTAAGCTCCCACATGCCATGGAGCAACTAAGACCCAAAGAAGCCAAATAAATAAATCTTAAAAAAAAAAAAATGCGCATGCCAACCTGGGGTGCCGTGTCAGCAAACCCAAACTTAACTCTGTCCCTGTAAATGCTCTGAGGTTCTTTGGACCCTTGGGGACGGAGACCACCCACTTTATGAAGTGTTCAATAGAGTCTCTTTGTTCTTCAATCATCTTTTAAAATGAGGTATTTTATTTTGCTCTGTTTATTTATTTTTGGCCGCGCTGGTTCTTCGTTGCTGTGTGAGGCCTTCTCCTCCTTGCGGTGCGTGGGCTTCTCAGTGTGGTGGCCTCTCTGGTTGTGGAGCACAGGCTCTAGGCGTACGGACGTCAGCAACTGCAGCACCCAGGCTCAGTAGCTGAGGCACACGGGCTTAGTTGCTCATTGGCAAGTGCAATCTTCCCAGAGCAGGGATCGAACCCATGTCCCCTGCATTGGCAGATGGATTCTTAACCACTGGACCACCAGGGAAGCCCTTTAATGGTTTTAAACAAGGGAATTGCCTCTTTCCCTCTAGGGGTCTGGGGCTTCCCTGACTGAGGTCAGCCGTGTAGGTGGTATATGCCCATGTGACTGACCACAGTAAGAAAACCCAAGGCTCTCAGACAGGAGTAAGCTTCCCTGGCTGACAACAGCTTGGACGAGTTGGGCCGAGGGGATCGAGCAGATTCTGTGTGACTGGACAGGGAGGAAAGTAAAAGTTGCTCAGTCGTGTCTGACTGTTCGAGTCCATAGACTGTTGTCCACCGGGTTATTCTGTCCATGGAATGCTCCAGGCAAGAATACTAGAGTGGGTTGCTATGCCCTTCTCTGGGGGATCTTCCTAATCCAGGGATCAAACCCAGGTTTCCCGGATTGCATGCAGGTTCTTTACCGTTTGAGCCACTTGGACATCTGGACAGGGAGGAGACATTTGGAAGCTTGTGCTTCCAAACTGGAGAAACTGTGTTCCTCCAGTTTCACCATCTGCATTTCCCCCTTTGTTGACTGGACGCTTGACCCACTTGCTGTAAACTTAAGTATCAATACAACATGTTAGTGTTCTGTGAGTCCTTTGATGAACTAAACCTGAGTGGTCTTGGGCATTCCAAACACAAGTAGTTACCATTACTGGAGCTTCCCTGGTGGCTCTGATGGTGAAGAGTCTACCTGCAATGCAGGAGACCTGGGTTCCATCTCTGGGTCAGGAAGATCCCCCTGGAGAAGGAAATGGCAACCCACTCCAGTATTCGTGCCTGGAGAATGCTATGGACAGAGGAGCCTGGCGGGCTACAGTCCATGGGATTGCAAAGAGTAGGACACGATTGAGAGATTAACACTTTCACTTTCCCAGTGATACCCCCAAAGAGAAACTGTATCCATAGAAGTTAAATAATTTGCCTGAACTCACACAGATAGTGACTAGCAAAGCTGGAAATTAAAAATTTCTGACTCCATAAGACATACTTGTTTTTTTTTTTTTGGAAAGCAGAGTTTTAGTCAAGTGAAAAGAGACAGAGAAAGCTAGGCATCAGAAGGTGGATGGAGAATGCCCCCTTTGCTAGTGTTAGGAAGGGAGTTATATACTTTTTAAATTGGTTATTACAATAAATGAAAGAATGTCTCAAGGCTGTAGAGATCTTACTAGACCCACTCCCACAATTTACATTTTAAGATAACAGGATTATCCAGAAGGTTTTCAGGAAGGAGAAACTGTCCTCAAGCAGGATACACTGTTGTTATATAACCCTTAGTTAGTTAGTTAGTTAGTTCAGTCGCTCAGTCGTGTCCATCTCTGCAACCCCATGAATCGCAGCACGCCAGGCCTCCCTGTCCATCACCAACTCCAAGAGTTCACTCAGACTCACATCCATCGAGTCAGTGATGCCATCCAGCCATCTCGTCCTCTGTCGTCCCCTTCTCCTCCTGCCCCCAGTCCCTCCCAGCATCAGAGTCTTTTCCAGTGAGTCAACTTTTTGCATGAGGTGGCCAAAGTACTAGTGTTTCAGCTTCAGCATCATTCCCTTCAAAGAGATTCCAGGGCTGATCTCCTTCAGAATGGACTGGTTGGATCTCCTTGCAGTCCAAGGGACTCTCAAGAGTCTTCTCCAACACCACAGTTCAAAAGCATCGATTCTTCGGTGCTCAGCCTTCTTCACAGTCCAACTCTCGCATCCCTACATGACCACAGGAAAAACCACAGCCTTGCCTAGACAGGCCTTTGCTGGTAAAGTTAGTGCAGAGTTTAAACCGAGCTGTTGTGTGATCATCAGTTTCAGGCTTAAAGAAAAAAATGTTTTATGTGACTAAGACTAAGGAATGTAGAGGGAAAAAAAGATGTTTGTCCTCTCCTCCTCCTCAAGAATTCCATACCCCTATCTCTGCTTTGAGAGCCCCAGACCCTTTTCTCCTCCTTGGGGACCCCGGACTTCTTATCAACCTACCTAGGAATTGGCTCTCTCATTCTCCCTTTTCCTTTTAGGAGAATTATGTTGCCAAGGGAAAGGGGCATCATTTTCATTCCATAACTACTTCCTGCTGTTGAGGGGCATGGTCCCTAGATTGTTGAGGCATCATAGTCTCCTAACCATCATATTGAGGGTCTCTGATCCAGGGGCCCCAAGTAATAGTTGGAGGAGGTTGTGGCATTCTTAGGAGCTTGGATAACCACTTGTAACTTAAAAGCTTTCAGACAGAAACAAACTCCGGTTTGTTTACAGTTACAGATGTAAGGCAAACTAGGCATTAAACCAAATTAAAACATAATCAAGATTAAAAGTTACGTTATGTCCATAGTTACATCAGTCCATCTTAGGAGTGTTAGATGTCATCAGATCAAGAGGAGGAGTCACACTGATTGTCGTTGGTGAAGGTGTTCTCAGAGTTGAAGAAAGTCCTTTCCTTGAAGTGGAGAAACTCACCATGGGAAATCTTCAATTGATGAGGAAGGGAGTGCTCCAAGACCCATAAATGCAGGGCATAGGAATGATCCCAGGACAGGAGGGTGTTGTCTTGAGGGCATAATACATACTTTTAACAACTACTGGAGCACAAATGAAGATAATTTAACATAAGTGATTTCTCGAATAGAAGAAAGACAATGGGAACAGATTTTTTTTTTTTTTTCCTGCTATGTCATGTGGCTTGTGGGATCTTAGTTCCTTGACCAGGGATTGAACCCACATCCTCGGCAATGAATGCTCAGAGTTCTAACCATTGGACCACTGGGGAATTATCGGGAACAAAAAATTTATTTCACGATGTAATACAAGAAAATCCACCTCTCCACCCTGAAAATCTATAGACTGAGAAATCATTCCATGTTCTAGTACAAAAAATGATGCAGAATGATACCAAAATAGCCTTGTTAAGTTACTGAAGCTTAAGGATAAGCAAAAAGGTTTTTAGTCACTCAAGTACGAAAAAGTAACTTCCAAGGGAGAAAAATATTTAGGCCACTTCATCGACACTCCATGGCGGAATTCAGTGGATATATCCACAGCTGTTTTGGGAAAAGAAATTCAGCCTTTTCACAGGGAACCGCTTAATGTTATGTGGCAGCCTGAATGGGAGGGGGCTTTTAGGGGAGAATGGATACTCATATCTGTGTGGCTGAGTCCCTTCCCTGTTCACCTGAAACTACCCCAACATTGTTAATCGGCTAACCCAATACAAGATAAAAAGTTTAAAGTTAAAAAAGAAAAGAAATTCAGCCTTCTGGTTTTTCCTGAAACTCATCAGAAACACTCCAGCTTTGTACCACCTGTCTCCCCTGGCTGTAACTCTCTCCCCTGATGGCCTCATGGCTCCCTCCAGGATTTGCACAAGTCTTTGTTCATAAGCTGCCTTCCCAGAGTTGCTCTCACTGATGGTCCCAGGTAGAAATTATAACACTGCTCCATGCCTGTCTCCACCCCAGTACTCCTTATACCCTTTCTGTTCTCTTTTCTTCTTCATAACTCTGATCTCCCTCTAACATCTACAGAATATACTTGCTTATTTACTTTGTTTATTGTTCAGGAGCATATAAACCCCACAGAGAGAAATTTTTTTTGTCTGAAATGCTTGCTCCCAGAGCATCCTAACACCTAGTATAGTGCGTGGCATGTGATAGACACTTGGTGAACATCTGCTGAGCAGATGAGAGGAAATCAGTGGACAGGTAGGTGATCAGCAAGCAGTGTGTTAGCTCAGGTTTTCCTTTTCAGCCTCCTGTAGGTGTCTGCAGAACATCAATGCCCTTACCTCGCCACCCCAATGTCAACTACCTCAGAAGACAGGTGTGATACAGGACACCTTCGTGCAACCACTGTGGCAACTTCTCAGCTGGCCAGACCCATGCTGTTTACTTGGCACTGACCCAGGCAGAGGCTGAGCTGGGGGCAGATGGCATCCAACTTGGAACAAGAACCTTGCATTTCTGGGTAGGAAAAAAGAGTACAGGATGCAGGCAGAGGTGAAGCAGGGAGGTGAATTCATAGCATGATCTCCCACTGCCCTCACCTGGATTCATAAACAGAAGAACTGCCTATTTGAGTGGATTTCAGGGGAACAAGCAGATCCCCCGCAAACTTCTCTCCTCTGGTCTCTCCAGCTTCGAGATTACTGGACCTCAGTTTGGGTACCAGTTATGACTTTTCCTAACTATGTGACCTGGGGCCAGAAATCTCCCAGGGCCCCCATGTCTTCAGGTGTTAGATGAGATCAGCGCTGACCACATCAGGGTTGTTGTGGAAGCACTGGAGGCAGCAGGCATACATTCCTTCTCCCTGAGAAGTCAAAGTCCTTTGCAATAATAATAATAATAAGTAACAACAGAATCATGAAGATCATGGCATCCGGTCCCATCACGTCATGGCAAGTAGAAGGGGAAACAGTGGAAACAGTGACCGGCTATTTTTNAAAAAAAAAAAAGTTTCTGTCCTTTACTCTTGATAAATTTCTACAAAATACCTGTTCAACAGCTGGTCCAACTGACACAACAGCTGGCCCAGACAGGATGACACCTGAAGAGTCTGAAGGCCCAGCTGGACCCCCTCTTTGAGCGGTGACTCGCCTGGCTGGAGCCCAACAGGAGCTTTTCTGCACATAAAACTACAAGGTCATCCACCAGCTGCAACAAGACAGCAAGCCAAACAGGGTGGAGGTTCTGCACCCAGAGGCCATACCTTTTCCTGAGGACCTATGTATAGAGGAAAAGGCTGGTGACAATCAGGCCTGGGAGGAGCCCCTAATCAGGAGGCAGGGACAAGGAACTTTGCAACCCCCAGAGAAGTGGAGAAGCGGTTGTGAGAGGATGCAGCAGGGTGCCCAGTCACAGCCCCCGGTGGGAAGGAAGGACAACAGCCGACTTCTTGGTAAAACGGTCTGTTCCTGTCGGGGCGGGGAAGCCTCTTGTGCCTTTCCTGCCTCCTGTCTTTCTTTCTTGTCTATTTGCATTGGCTTACACTTTTCTCAGGAGAAGGCAATGGCACCCCACTCCAGTACTCTTGCCTGGAAAATCCCATGGGTGGAAGAGCCTGGTAGGCTGCAGTCCATGGGGTCGCTAAGAGTCAGACATGACTGAGCGACTTCACTTTCTCTTTTCACCTTCATGCATTGGAGAAGGAAATGGCAACCCACTCCAGTGTTCTTGCCTGGAGAATCCCAGGGACGGGGGAGCCTGGTGGGCTGCTGTCTATGGGGTCGCACAGAGTTGGACACGACTGAAGTGACTTAGCAGCAGTAGCAGGAGCATACTTTTCTCGGGCTTTTCTCAGGTGGCTCAGACAGTAAAGAATCTGCCTGCAGTGCAGCAGACCTGGGTTCGATCCCTGGGCTGGGAAAATCCCCTGGAGAAGGACATGGCAACCCACTCCAGTATTCTTGCCTGGAGAGTGCCATGGACAGAGGAGCCTGGTGGGCTACCGTAAATGGGATTACAGAGTTGGACACGACTGAGCGACTAACACACACACACACACACACACGCGCGCGCGCGCGCGCGCGCACGCTTTTCTCATTTCTATTAAAGGAGTAAGTTATTTGAGCCAGCTTGTGATTTTGATTTAGGAAAAAAAAAAAAAAGCAAAGAACCACAACCAAACCAAACAACAAGCCCACACTGTCATGAGATTAGCCATTTTCTCAGATGAGACAGTGCTCTGAGGCCTTTGGCTGGACCCACAGGGGAGATTTTTCTCAGTTTTGTTTTGAGAGAAGATGTTCTATTCCTAAAAACCAGTCTGATCACCCCTAAGGACACTGTGCAGCCCTTGCAATGGTCCTTTGCCCTTTAACTTCTGCCTCCAGGAAGGACACTCAGAGAAACTTTCTGATCCCTTTTAGTAACGGGATAAGACCATGCACTTCTCTGTGACAATATACCTGAGTTTTAAAAGTCTTTTCAACTTCATATTTTTGTAAGCCATCACAGATTTCTAACACAACATATGACTAAACTTAAGATGAATGCCCAGATAAAAAGTGCTTCGGGAATCACAGGAAGGGAGATGGATGTAAGGTGATGAGGCCTTTAGGAGAGGGTCTGTGCGTGGAGGAGAGAAGGCATTTGGTTAAGCCTTGGAGGGAAAACAGTCCATAGTAGGCTGCTACCTATTCCTATACCTTCTCCCACCCTTTCCTTAAAACTCTTCTCCTGGCCTCTGCAAATGACAAAAGAACTCGTTTTTGAGATGATTTTTAAAACCCTTGATGAACTGGTAACTGGCCACCCTTACTCCCCACACAAGTCTGTCTAACCAGGCACCAGCGTTCCCTCCACCAGTCTCCATCGGAGAGCCCAGCTGCGTGAGTGTCTAAACATGAAGTGCCTGGACTGTGCAGAGTTGGCTTTTTTGGGGGGAGGGGGAGTATGGGGTGGGAGGACTCCCACAATGAATTAAATGACAAATAGCAGGCAGCTGCAGCAGGAAGGGGCCTGAGTTTTCTGCCAAAGGATTGTAACCTGTTTTGATGGCTACGCATCCCTCGTGCACGGAAAAAGCGCTTCTCTTAAGTCCTTGCTCCCAGCTGCTGGCCCTCACTCACCAGGCCAGGCCTCCAGACCTGGACAAGAAGTGAAGCTAGGATGAAGGCTTCCCAGTCAATGTCCAGTTCCTTTTGCATCATCCCAGACCGTTCCTGGGCTGGACTCTCTGAGGTCCGAGGTTGCTTCATCAGATTGGCCGGACCTTCGGCCCATCGCTGGCTCTGTGACCCCTCTCCTGGCCTTGTCCCTCACCTCCCTCCTCACCGCAGCAAGAGGCTCCTCACTGCATGCTGGCAACGTCCTGATGCAGAGGACTGGCGGACCCAACCGTGAACATTCAGAGTGACTGGTAGAGAGGCTGACCGGTTACTGTCTAGAGCAAAGTGTTAATTTCTGCCTTGGGGCCAGTGAGCACCGGGGTTGAGGGACGGCTGGGTGCTTGGGGTTGGGTGGGAGGCCCCATCAGCTTTCCAAGCTTGGAGCAACGAGGCTGCAGAGCTGAGAAGGGAGAGGATCTGCACCTACACCAGCTCTGCCCTGGGGGCGGGGGGTGCTCCGCAGCCTCGACCTCACCCTGATGCACATTCAGAAGGTCGGGAAGGTGAAGGAGCCGATCACACCCGAGTGGGAGGCTGCTGGGCTTGGAGCCTGGCGACCAGCCCCTCCACTCCCGCATTCCATACCCACGTCGATTCCTAGGTAACAGACATTGGTCGTGCGAAGCCACTCAGTTCTGAGGTTACACAGCAATTGATGAGCAACATAGAAAGTGTCGCTGGGACCTTCAGAGGACGTGAAGGCCCCTCCGGGGAGGTGTGACCCGCCTGCCTGCGGTGAAACCTGGGAGCTTTCTCTTCTCCCACAAACCACACCCTCCATCCCAGGTTTCATTCCCAGTAGTCCAGGGTGACTGTTTTCTCTTGCCACTCTGACCCCATAGCTCAGGGGCCCCCAACCTCCGGGATCCAATGCCTGGTGATCTGAGGTGGAACTGATAATTAAGCGCACAATAAATGCAATGTGCTTGAATCATCCCAAAGCCATTCTCCCTACTCCCGGTCTGTGGAAAAATTGTCTTCCACAAAACCAACCCCTGGTGCCAAAAAGGTTGGGGACCGCTGTCATAATCAAGCCCCTTTAAGACTCTGCTCTCCAGCACCACCCCTCCCCCAGCCCCAAGTGAGGAATCCCTCACCACATACCTGCCTCACGACCTCCTGGAACCTTCTAGCCCCTTAAAGGCAATGACTCCATGGACCCCTGAGACGTCATCAGGTCTCGCACGCTGAAAGTTATCGATAGCATCCCACTCACACTTTGCTCACCAACCTTGAGCCTCAGCCTCTTATCTGAGGAGAAGCTCTCCATCAGGAATCAGCTTTTACAGCAGATACAGCACCTCTCTCTTAAAGGAGGTTTTGTGACAATATTTCCCTTAGGAGAGTAATCTAAGATCATTTTGGAAAAAGTGAATAATCCATACAGCGATTGCTGTTAAGGTGTGCGTGTGTTAGCCAAGCGAATTCACTACAAATAGTGAATAAGAAACAAGCGCTGAAGTAATTTATTTTGTCATAGCCAGAGCTTGGAAATGAACTGGTTTGCACCCTCGAGTCTTTGTGTGATTAAGGCATTTCCTGGCAAACAACAACTTAGGGCTTCTAGAAATATTCTGGACGCAGATGTAAGGGAGGAAAGGGATCTTTGTGGGCCTGTTTCTGTCTGACCAGAAAGAAACGGCCATGAGGTGGGGAGGATGGTGGAGAAGGGAAATGACACAAAACACCTGCGCCCAGTGGGACCGTTGCTCACTGCCTGACGCCTGTGACCCCCCGGCTCTCCCCTGCCCACCCATCCCCAGATACCTCACTGCCCCCACAGGGGCAACCACGACCCCTTCCCCCACTCAAGCGCCAGAGCTCTGCCTATACCCACCACCTTCTGAGACCACAGCCTGCTGGAATTAGTTTGCAAGCACTGCTGTAAAAAATGCCATCACTTGGGTGCCTTAAAAGAACAGAAATTTACTCTCTTACTGTTCCGGAGACTCGAGGTCCAAACTGAAGGTATTGGCAGGGTTCATTCCTTTCTGGGGGCTCCAAGGAGCACCGTCCCTTGCCTTTCTCTTGGTGGCCGCCGGAGGCGCCTGGCATTCCTTGGCTTCTAGATACGTCCCTCCAACCTGTCTCCACCCTCACGTGGCATTTTCCTTCGGTGTGTGTGTGTGTGTCTCCACGTGGCCTTCTTTCAAGGACTCCAGTGATTGGACTGGACTCCCACCTTAATGCTTAAAGAACATGACCTCATTTTACCATATTACATGAGCAAAGACCCTACCTTGAAATAGCATCTTGTTCTGGGGCTCCAGGTGAATCTAATTTGGGAAGGATGCTACCCTGTACATTAACGTTCAAACAATCCACATTTTAATCATCAGTCTTGACAGCCCATGAATTATACCCATTGGATTATAAATCCTCCATCATGAGAAATAAAGGCAAGGGAAGAGATCACAAAAAGAAAGGCCTGACACCCAAACTCTGCTGAAACATGTTGGATTAAACAAGTTTTCTGGAGGCCCCAGGAAAGCCTGGATGAGGATTTTGCGGTCTTCCTTGTTGCTTGGAGATAGCAAGGGAGCAGTTCTTTGCAGGAGGAAAGTTTCTAAAACATGAAAAATGAAAGCAATCTCCTAGAATCATAAGGGTGGACCACAGCTACCTCAGGCAAGAGAACAATGCATGACTGTTAGACAACCTGTAACATTGTCTTTAAGAAGGATTTTAAGGATGTGGGAAAATGCTTACACTGTAACGCAAAACAAAAAAAAGCCAGGACTCAGAACTACACCACAGCACGAGCTTGACTACCCAATAAAGAGGAAACGTTTCCAGAAAATAAGGATGGTGCCAACCGTGAGGTGGAAAGGTGAGGTAGAGACCTACTGCCTTTTATTTCACACACTTCCGTGTTGCCTGCATATTTTTTCCCGGAACTTGGATGCAAGTGCTCAAAAGATATATAAACTTCCAGTTATATGATAAATAAGTACCTGGGATATAAAGTATGATTCATATAATTAACCCCGCTGTATGTTATATATGAAAATTTGTTCTATATGAACATTTTTAAGAGAGTATATCCTGAGTTCTTATCACCAGGAAATTATTTTTCTTTTCTTTTGTATCTGTATGAGATGATGGATGTTCACTAAACTTACTGTGATAATCATTTCATGATGTGAGTCAAATCATTATGCTGTACACTTTAAACTTATTTAATGCCTCATGTCAATTATGTCTCAATAAAACTGGGAGAAAAATTAAACTTTAAATTTGAAAATGGGTTTAGATTTACAGAAAAGTTGTAAAGACAATTCAGAGAGTTCCCATATATCCAGTACCCAGTTTCCTCTATTGTTACCATCTTGCATTTGTTACAACTAATGAACAATCTCAGTTAACCACTGTCAACTTTTTTTGGCTTCATGGCATGTGAGTATCTTAGCTCCCCAACCAGGGATTGAACCCACACCCTCTGCAATGGAAACACAGAGTCTTAAGCACTAGACCACCAGGGAATCCCACCAGTGTCTGTTCTTTCATGGGATTTTAAAAGTGTTTTATACCTTTTTCCTGTTCCAGGAGGAGCCCACCCAGGGCACCAGGTGACATTAGTGACCGTGTCTCCCTGGGCTCCTTTAGACTGTGACACTTTCTTAGGCTTTCCTTGTTTTGGGTGAGCTTGACAGTTTTGAGGAGTTCTGGTCAGATATTTTGTAGAAGGTCCCTCACTTTGGGTTTATGTTTTCCCTCATGATTGGATTGCAGTTATGAATTTGGGGGGGAAAAGACTACAAAAGTTACGTGTCATTCTCGTCACATCATAGCACAGAATAGATTACTTAAAAATTTTTTTATTTGGTTTGGTTTTATTTGTTTTGACCACACCATGTGGCATGCAGAATCTTAGTTCCCTGACCAGGGATTGAACAAGCGCCACGGCAGTGAGAGGGCTGAATCCTAATGCCAGACCCCCCGACAACTCCCTCCATTACTTTCTGAATGAAACATACAATAAAATATATTTTAAATAGGAATCACGCTACAAAAATAGCAGTGTCTGACTCTGAGTGTAGATTATGGGGGTTTTCTTAATGTCTTTCTTTACAGTCTTATATAAAAAGCATAAAGTATGCTTCATAATTGGAAAAAGAATTAACAACATCAGAAATCCAAGTGCAAATATCCAGGAAGGGCAGCAGAGGGGCCTGGCCCTGGGGACAGGGCAGGGGGGTGGGAGGCGGGCCGGGTCTGGTGCGGGAACAGACGTCAGCGTGACGGGGAACACGCCAGGCCGGCTGCTGGGAGCAGTCAAGATTGCTAACGGCAGGACAGAAAGTAACAGCAACAAGAGGCGAGGAGGGCCGGGGCTGGAGGACCGTGCTAATGAGAACACTGAGAAGCATTCCAGGCGAAAGGGTCACCCAGAAATGTAAGCAAGCCTGGAGCTAAGATTAGTCATAGCCAAATAAGTCTTGTGGGATTCAGGGGGTGCCGGCCTCTGGGTGAAGGCTCGGGCACCTCCGCGTCTCCGAATCCGGCAACGCAATGCTTTGTGTAAATACTGACTTTTTAGGGAAGACAGAGAGGAGCCTCTTTCTTTTTCCACTGCAGGGATTAAGAAAAGTTTATTGATTTTTAAACAGGCTGTTTCTAATCTGGGCTTATTTTAGATCTAATAAGACTGTTATCATTATTTTTTAATTGGGTACAGAGAAGGGAATTCGACGTCAATCCGTGGGTAAAGTTTTTTTTAATTGCTTTGGAAGATGTTACGTTAAAACTGAGATTGTAGGTCACACGCAAGTCCCAGGGCACTGGTCCCACAAAGATACTCTACTGGAAATGGTTATGTCTCCCCAGCTTTTTGGTCCAGCATTAAAGTGACTGGGCAGATGGGTTGGCATCCATATAATGGCACAAATGACCATCACTTCCAGAGAAAGCAGCCTTCCAAGTATGCTTGGCACACGCCTATTCCTTCTTCTGAAACCCAAATCAAGTGTTGTGTGACATCTAAAATTCTCTTAGGCTTCCAAATATATCTCAGGTGGTAAAAACCACCTCCTTTTCTACCTCACAAGTTATTCCAAGAAACAAGTGAGCCGGTTTTCATGAAAGTGGTTCGGAATCCAAAAAGCATTGTGTAAATGCTGGTGATGTTATTATAAAGATATCTGCAGGGACTTCCCTGGTGGTCCTGTGTTCTCACTGGCAAGGGCGTGGGTTCAGTCCCTGGTCAAACACTGCAGTTTGCACTGTGGCACTATTTACCATAGCCAGGGCATGGAAGCAGCCTAAATGTCCATCCACAGAGGAACGGATGAAGAATACATGGTGCCTGCACACAGTGGAATATTACTCGGCCATAAAAAAGAACAACACAGTCCCATTTGCAGCCACACAGGCGGACCTAGAGACTGTCATGCGGAATGAAGTAAGTGAGACACAGAAAGACAAAGACATCGCCTATATGTGGAATCTGAAAAAAAAAGTGGATACACATGAAATTATTTACAAAACAGAAGTAGAGCCATGGATGTCGAAAATAAACTTACGGTTACCAGGGGGTAAGGGAGGTGGGGAGAGATAAATTGAAAGATTGGAATTGACATATACACACTCCTATGCTGTTGCTGCTGCTAAGTCGCTTCAGTCGCGTCTGACTCTGTGTGACCCCATAGACGGAAGCCCACCAGGCTCCCCCGTCCCTGGGATTCTCCAGGCAAGAACACTGGAGTGGGTTGCCATTTCCTTCTCCAATTGCTGAAAGTGAAAAGTGAAAGTGAAGTCGCTCAGTCCTATATTTATATATAGTAAGATAACTAGTGAGAACTTGCTGTATAGCAGAAGCGACTCTACTCTCTTATGGCCTGTTATTCTTTAGAAAATAATCTAAAACAGTGTGGATATATGTGTATATATAGCTTACTTACTTTGTTGGACACCTGAAAAAAATCCCTGGTTGGTGCAGCCTAAATAAATAAAAAAAAATTTTTAATAAAAATGTCTGCACATTAACAGT
Organism: Neotragus moschatus; assembly: GCA_006410615.1. Lineage (NCBI taxonomy): Eukaryota > Metazoa > Chordata > Mammalia > Artiodactyla > Bovidae > Neotragus > Neotragus moschatus. Next base: position 2,282,418 of record SJYA01003206.1, read on the forward strand.
ATGTGCCCATAGGTAGGTAGCTGCACCTCGATACAAAGATGCATCTGGGAGGGAAAAAGTTGACCAATGTAAACGATGGATAACACAACATATTTGAATCTGGCTGGATGTGTGGCTTGCATCCTGTCTTCCTGACTCCTTCCTCCATCTGCTCAGAGCTGACTTCTCTGATGCTCACCCTTCAGTGCAGGTTCCCGAGTCAGTGCTCAGGCAGGAAGGAATTACAGTGTTTAAGCACCTCCCCCCACCCCCGATTCCTGTGGGTTTAGGGACCCTGGGCCTCCAAATGACCCCCCAGTTTCCATCTTGGTTCCACTGTGCTTGACGGCCAGTCCCATGGAGAGGGGTGGGTCAGCCTCTGGCCAGTCCTGGAGCCTCAGAGAAGCCCAGGCTTCACCAGCACTGGAAAGGGCTTCTGTGAGGTTGCTGACCCCTTCTCCTAAGATGTGGAATTCATCTAAGGTCCAGGCTCAGGTTCGCCTGAGCCCTGGATTTCCTGGGCTGCCTCCCCCTCTCCGAGTGGGAACTTGCTGTGACTAGAGTCCTAAAGGGGCTTTGGAGCTGGCCCTCTGTCAGTGGCCGGACACTCCCTCACTCCCCTGATCTACATGGTGGGCCTAGCTGGACTCCCATCCTCCTCACCTTCTTTTGCCAAAGAAGTGCCCTATATAGGCACTGGTCTTAGGTTTTAACAACTTTCTTGACTAATTTGTTGTTTGGCTCTAGAGATATTCAGGTGTGATCTCTCCCATTACACGCTCCAAATCGCCAAACTTCCGCCAATAATTGAATAGTGTCCTGCTCTGATTCAAAATCTCTGCTCTCATCTCAGATATACTGGGGACCCACATAATAATAATCAGAGAGTGACTGTTTCATTGCTATATTCAAAATGGATAACCAACAAGGACCTACTGGATAACACAGGGAACTCTACTCAACTATGTGTGCAGCCTGGATGGGAGAGGGGTTTGGGGAAGAAGGGACACACTTCTATGTATGGCTGAGTTCCTTCGCTGTTCACTGGAAACTGCCACAACATTGTTAGTTCGTTATACTCCAATACAAAATGCAAAATCAAAAGTTTGAAGTTTGAAAGACAGATACTGGCTGTTGAAGAGCACACCCCACCGGTGACAGCGCCCCCTCCCTGTGAGGTGTGTCATCTTCTCTTTACAGGTGAGGACATTGAGCCCAAGAGGCTAGCCCGGGGCAGACAGCTGGAGGGCGACACAGTTGGGACGCCACCCAGAGCCGTCTGGTCCCAAAGCCGCTGGTGGTGGCTGTGAGGTGACACAGATGAGCAGCTGATTCAGGTGTATGAACTGCCGTGGGGCAGACAGAAAGACAGCTGAGTTCCTGCGATGGACACGGGTGCTGACACGTACTTTTGAAGCGTGTGTTACATTTCCATGTTACGTGTTATTTTTCTCCTCTGTAAAACCCACGTCCATGGGTCCAAAGGGCCCATGTCCATCCTCTCCTATCTTCTCTGGCAACACTTTTGTATCGAAAGCATCCTGCGAGGAGCTGTGGGAAATTGAAAGAACAGTCAGATGTAGTTTCTGTCTTCAGAAGGTCTTAATCAAGGAGATAAATGGGAAATCAAGTGAGTGCTGAATGAAGCTTTAAGCTAGTCTCTTTTCTGTTTCCTCTTGGCTGCCTAGAAATGGCACTGACTGCATTTATTCTGCGGAATATCTCAAATTGGAGAAAGGCTTTGAATTCAACAGCCAACGGCTGGGTTTTAGGAGTACAATTTGTGAGTGTGCTTTAAGGGGCAAGGATAAGACTTGAAGGGTGGGGGAAGGGGTGTGATACTGTCCGTTGCTGAAAGGTAGTTGCAGTCTGCCCAGGGACTTGGAGGGGGTAATCAGTTTCACATTTGGTCACCCTGGAAGCCATTCCATTTCCCAGTTCCCCAGCCTGCCTTAGAATTATTGTTGGGTTCAGTTAGCAAAGCTTTATTGATGGCCCACTCTGAAGTGGATAGAATGTGGGGGAAAACAGGGTGTTAAAGTTGAGAGGGGCACAGTTTCTGACCTGGAGGGGTTTATCACTGAGATTGGAAAGATTTGTAGGTAAGAGCTGGTTGGTTCAGTGCAGAGGTCAGGATGAGGTGCTAGGGAGTCCAGGGAAGCGATCTGGCCCAGTGTCGACATGTGGTTAGTATGCTGCATGCGTGCGTGCATGCGTGTGTGTGTGTGCGCGTGTGTATGAACATAAGTGTCTGTCTCTGTGTTTGTCTATTTGTATAGCTATATGTGTTGTAAAAATTAAGTAGAAACCTCAATTTCTTTTCTTTTTTTTCCAACTTCTTTTTTGGCCCTGTTACACAGCATGTAGGATTTTATTTCCCTGATCAGGGCAAACTAGCGCCCTCTGCAGCAAAAAGTGGAGTTATAACCGCTGGACTGTCAAGGAAGTCCCCCTCGATTTATTTTAAATGGAGTTGGGAGAACAGAAGGGGGAGCTCTCAGGTCCTGTGATGACCGCAGGGCCAACCAGGAAGCAGAAAGACTCCTTTCCTGGCAAGCACTCAGCCAATGGAAAGCCACAGACTCTGTTTACTACAGCCTTCTCCTTCCTCTGCCCCAAGCCCCCTTCCCACCCCCGCCACCAGAAAAGGGATCTCTTTCCCCTGACTCACTATGGCTCAGACCCCTAATTGCAATTGTAGGGGAGCAAGAAATTCTCGTCTACCCTGCCAGGTTCTTCTGGCTGGTTTAAGAATAAAATGCACACGAGACAGATTAACAAGAGATAATTGAACAAAATGTCAATAATATGTATTCATGGGAGAGAGCCAGGAAAACTCAGCAAGTCATGAAAAGGGGGCCAAGCCCTCACCTTGAACAGCCAAAGGCAATAGAGGCTGTTGAGGGGTGTGGTTTAGGACTTCAAATAGGAGGACGGCAATTCACATGGAGATTGAAATGCAAATATTTGGTAAATAAACGTTTGTCTGCTGGGCCTGCAGAGACAATGGATCCCAGACTTGGCCCTGACCTCGAGGGGTTTTCCCTACCACCCCGGTCCACACTTTCTCCTGAAGTCTCTGGGGCAGCTCTATTCCAGGAACAGACATCTCTATGAACATTCTGTTAGGCAGTTAGTGGGAAGGTCAAAGTTTCTGAGTTTGGGGGGCCTTGATTGTTTCCAGCTTGAAATAATCCCCAAGACTGAGAGGCATGTTGTCTTTGATAGTTGCACAGTCATGTCCGATTCTTTGAACCCCATGGACTGTAGCCCACCAGGCTCCTCTGTCCATGGAATTCTCCAGACAAGGATACTGGAGTGGGTGGCCATCCTCTTCTCCAGGGGATCTTCTCAACCCAGGGACTGAACCCAGGTCTCCTGTATTGCAGGCGTAGTCTTTGCCATCTGAGCCACCAGGGAAGCCCTAGGGTGGCGAGTTTTGCTCCCCTACACAGTTCTCTGCTGATCCATCTTTGTTGGAGAAATGACTGGCACTCTGTTTGTTTTGGGTCAACAAGGTATACACCTTCCTGAAGACAAGACTGCTGCTAACTCACTTCAGTGTTGTCCAACTCTGTGCGACCCCCTAGATGGCAGCCCACCAGGCTCTGCCATCCCTGGGATTCAGGCAAGAACGCTGGAGTGGGTTGCCATTTCCTTCTCCAATGCATGAAAGTGAAAAGCGAAAGTGAAGTTGCTCAGTCGTGTCCGACTCTTAGCAACCCCATGGACTGCAGCCTACCAGGCTCCTCTGTCCATGGGATTTTCCAGGCAAGAGTACTGGAGTGGGGTGCCATTGCCCTGACCTAAATCTTGAAAGGAGATTCCAAGCAAAGAGAAGGGCAGAGCCAGTACAGAGGTGATGGATGACAAGTTGAGACCCTATCAACTGGAATGGGAGGTGAGAGGGGACAGAGGTTAGGACTGGGGGGCCCATAGTTGTTGGCTGAAGTAGACGGGTGAATCCTGTAATACAGTGGGCCTCAGGAAGCAGAGGAAAGACAAGGTTAGATTAGCCCCTTGGAGACATTGCTCTGGTGGCCGCCTGGGGACCAGAGCAATGAGGGAGGAGGTGGGACACAGAGCTTAGTCATCAAAGGAAACAGTCCAGGAGAGAGGCGACCAGAGCCCGAATTCCAGCAGGGGACAAAGCAGTGGACAGAAGGTCTCACACGACCCTGCTGTCCCACTACCCTGGTGACACTTCTGTCTCCTCCTCACCTCCCTCCGTCCTCCCTGCCCCATCCCAGCCTTTCCCCAGCAGCTCCCCAGCCTTCTGATGAGTCAGCCTTTGCAAGGCTCCCCTTAAACAGCAGGGAAGCCAGAAGTAGGAGAGGGGAAGAGACGGAGCAGAGATAGAGCAGAGCCCTGGGCCTTCCTACCCCGAGTGCATATCTGATCACCACGTAATGTCATTTGCTCTTTTCAGCTGATTAAGACCATTGCTTCTCTATTGGCTTCATTGAATTGCTCATCTAGACACATGTACGGGGTGGTTGTGCTGTTAGCGGTTCCAATTTTTCTTCACCCTCCTTTCCTTGCCTTCCTCTGCCAGGCTCCGGGTTTTCCAGGTAAAGACTGACTGCTCCCGGGGTTGGGCGGGGCGAGGGGTGTTAGATGGCTCCCAAACTGGCTTCCATTTTGAGAGTTTCCGCATTGAGGGCTTCTTCTTTGCTTCTAGAAATCAGTAAGTGCCCACCAGATTAGATTCTTATGTAGACAGTATCTGTTGTGAGGATGGAAGAGAATACAAACGTAACCAGGCTGTTAGGAAACGGATCTGTGGCTTTCCGGCTTTCTTACTCTTGTGGAATCGAAAGCACAGGCACGTTTGGGCACCTGGCCTGTTGAAAGCACTGCCCTTGGGAGTAGGGTTGGTGGTGGGTGAGGGGACAGCCCAGCCGTGAATCCCAGGAGGGGAGGTCCGCAGGCCCATGGAGCACAGGGAGCTGCGGTGGACGCTGCCCAAGGGCTGGGGCTTCTCGTGTCTGAACTGAGTTTTTAAATGGTGAATGGGTGTTTGGCAGGCAGAGCCAAGTGCATTTTGAGCTGAGGAGACAGCGGGACCAGTGGGATGGGGGGATTGGGGAATGACCAGAATGTAGCTGCTATAGTCGCCTGCAGAGGCCCTGGCGCACCACACACTGGGGTTGGAATTTACTAAAGTATCAAGCAACTGGAACTCATTGAATGTGTGCAGAAGTGGGGGACTGTGTGTTTTGGGAACGATAACTAGAGAGACATGAAGAGAGGGGAGTGATGAAAAGCAATCTGGAAGCTTTTAGAGGATGCAGGTGATGGAGCCTGCTTCAGGAGGTGGGATGGAGAAAAAGGGACAGTGTCTTGAAATATTTAGGATGTAGAATTGAGCTCTGTTGGCTGCTGATGGCGTAAGAAGGAGTAAGGCATGACAGAAAGTGTGCTGGTTTGGGAGAACAGGTCCCTACCATGCACTTGGATACCTGAGGAGAGGTTAAGTCTTTTATAAACTGGCCCTGTCAGGTGAATCGAAGGATATTTTTCTGGTGGCTTCGACAGTAAAGAATCTGCTTGCAATGTGGGACACCAGGGATCAATTCCTGGATTGGGAAGGTCCCCTGGAGAAGGAAATGGCAACTCACTCCAGTATTCTTGCCTGGAGAATCCCATGGATGGAGGAGCCTGGCTGGCTGCAGTCCGTGAGGTCACGAAGAGTCGGACACGGCTGAGCGACTAACACTTTAGTGCGTCGAGTCAATCTCAGGATGGAATTGCCTACAGATTTGGCAGAAGAGAAAAGGAAGAGCTCGAGGAGGACATGTGGAGAGAGGCTTGTTCTTCACGCCCAGGTGGACTCTGCTGGGTCTCCTGAAGCCTGCAGTGCTGCCGCAGGTGCCAACCACTGTATGAACTGGCACTGGGTCGAGTGGGACTCGCTCCAGACCCCTACACGTGAGGCACCTCTGGGAGGCTGGTCGGATGAGAGCACACGTTGAAGGCCCTTCTGGCGGGCCATTCAGTGGAAACTGCTAGAAGGCAGCTGGAGCTTAGCTATCAGGAGAGGCCCCGGTTGGAAATCCAGGCTGCAAACAATTACCAAGTGAGGCAGCTGAGGCCAGGGTGTGGGTGAAATCACTCAAGTAGAACTCCCAGACAGAAACCCAAGGAACAGCAGGGTTTAGGGAGCAGCTGAGGAGATGGTGGCCATGGAAACTGGGGTGTGTAGAGGACAAGGGGAGAGTAGAGGCTGGGAATTGGCCACAGGGTGGAGCAGGCTGGTTAAAGGGCAGGTTTCACCAGCAAAGCCAGTGAGGGGAGACTGGCAGAGTGGGAGCAAGCAGAACTGGGCAGGCTGGGGCGGAGAGGAGGTGAGGGGTGGGGATTAGCCCAAGTGATCAGGACTCTTGTGGCCCTGCCTGTGTACTAACTTCCCTGAATCCAGGCCCAGCTCAGTTTTCTCTGGGCCCATCTTTCACAGCTCTTGACCCTTGGGGCTTAAGCCTCTGGGATCAGAGGTAAAGCAAGGAGGGTCTTATAGCCTCTCTTCACTCGTCTCTGGAATAAGAGCTTCTGGACAGCTGGGCCAATTCCACTCTTTCTTGGTTTGCACTGGAAAAAAAAAGAAAATCAGTGTAGATACCACGCAGTGGTATTTTCAAGCATGGCTTTGATCTTGAGGTGGAAACATTCCAGGAGAAAAACAAGAAAAAAGCTTAAGAATCTGCTGCTTATTGGCTGAGAGACTGGGTGTTGGGCTGATTGGTGGAGGTCTCAACGCTCAGCAGTCAGGGAAAAAGTCTCTCTCCTGGCCGTCAGAGGACCTGGGTGGCGTGTTCTGAACCTGGCCGCCTGCTACTGCCTTCTCGGCTAAGCACCTCTAACAACTACCATATGTTAGCTGGAAATTTTACTTAAACAACAATCCTGATAATGCCATAAAAGGCTTGTGTACCTAGGTTCACATCACAAGTGGAATCATGTTTTGTTTCTTTTTTTCAAAGATTTCCTTTTTTGATGTGAACCATTTTTAAAAGTCTTTATGGAATTTTACAATATTGTTTCTGTTTTATGTTTTGTGGTTTTTTTTGGCCCCGAGGCATGTGGGACCTTACCTCCCTGACTAGGGATCAAACCTGCACCCCCTGCATTGAAAGGAGAAATCTTAACCACTGGACCACCAGGGAAGACCCTTAAATCATGTTTTATACCCACTTCAGTGTTCTTGCCTGGAGAATCCCAGGGATGGGGGAGCCTGGTGGACTGCCGCCTATGGGGTTGCACAGAGTCGGACACAACTGAAGCAACTTAGCAGCATGTGCAAATGAATTTAAAATACATTTATATGAAGTTTGAAATTCACTTCTGAAGGTTTTAATGTGGGGTTGTAGTGGGGCAGGGCTAGAGAATTTAACAATGACGGAAAGACTCCACCAGTCCAATTACTCTCTTAAATTTTCTGCTTTGCATAATCACAATGTAAACAATGTATTTGGTTAAATAAAAATTCCAGTGGACAGGAGGTAGCTTTTCTAGGTTCTTAACTATGAATGAAGTGAGATAGGGTAGTTTTTAGCCTGAGATAAATCCAGGAAAATTACATTCATTTTGGTGCATTGGAAGCAAATACAGGTTTTTTTGAGAAAAAGTAGAAAGGTATTGGGGTTTCCCTAGTGGCTCAGTGGTAGAGAATCCTCCTCCCCATGCAGGAGACATGGGTTTGATCTCTGGATGGGGAAGATTCGCTGGGGAAGGAAATGACAACCTATTCCAGTAGTCTTGCCTGGAAAATCCTGTGGACAGAGGAGCCTGGCATGGATTCACAAAAGAGTCAGACACAACTTAGTGACTAAAACAACAAAGAAGCATTGAACCCACACATTTTCTTTTCAGGAAATGAGTATTTTCTAATTGATCAATGAAGCAAGCTGTCCGTGTCCACATTCCCTTCTTTATCTTATCAATTCAGAATATGTTCCATCTGCTATTCCTCCATTCACCTCCAATCTTGTTAATCTCATTAAGACAGAATTACTAAATGATAATAGCTGATGATGGTTTCTGATCAGGTGAGGAGGCTCAAATGAATAGAGATGAAGGGACATCCAACCAGTGTGACTGAAGGCGGAGGGCTCAGATGGGAAAATCTAGAGGACCTCATTTTGACAGCATCATTTTGACAGCTCACTCTCCCCTTTCGATGCTTTTTTCCCTTCTGGACTGAACTCGAATCATCGGCTCATTGTTGTTTGGATGCGGCTCAGTTCTCCTTTACTTACTGAGCATGTAGGTGTCATGAACAGTGCTAGACGCCTGGGGAGACGGCAGGCTTTTTTGAACCACCGCCTGGTATCATCTCAGGTGAACCTCAGGATGGACTCACCTAAGGATCTGGCAGAAGGCAAATGGAAGAGCTAAAGGAGGGCATATGAAGGGAGACTTGGCCTTCGTGCCCAGGTGGAATCTGCTAGTTTTCCTGTGGTGGTGGCGACAATCTGCTGTACAAAGTGGGACACTCTCTCCAGGCCTCAACACGAGACATTTCTGGGAGACCTGCAGGGACTGTGCTGAGGCCATGGGCTACACAAGCTGGTCCTTGAAGGCAGCGTCTCAGATCCAGATGAAGGATAGCAGGAAAATCCCATTTGGTTCAATTTTGTGTCTCTCTGACCTGCACTGGAAATACTGTTTGAGAGTCTCCCAGTTGAAACCTTCCATTATATGTGATGGGGAAAATGGAAATTACTCCCCCCCCCCACCTTTTTTAAGGGCTTCCCAGGTGGTGCTAATGGTGAAGAACCCGCCTGCCAATGCAGGAGACATAAAAGATGAGGTTCGACTCCTGGGTCGGGAAGATCCCCTGGAATAGGAAAAGGCAGCCTGCTCCAGTATTCTTGCCTGGAAAGTCCCATGGACAGAGGAGCCTGGCGGACTAGAGTCCATGGGGTCACAAAGAGTTGGGTAAGACTGAGCGGATGCATTTATTTGGTTGCTCTGGTCTCAGTTGCGGCACACAGGTTCTTCGTTGCAGCTTGGGGATCTTTAGTTGCGGCATGTGGGAACTAGTTTCCTGACTGCACTGAACACAGGCCCCCTGCCTTGGGAGCTCGGAGTCTTAGCCACTGGATCACTAGGGAAGTTCTTTTTTCTTATTTGTCATGGCTACCAAGAATCACGGAAATGCTTTTCAAACCAAAATACTGGGGACCTTATTGCCTCCAAACTTTCTAGTCAGAGATGGAAGAGCTAAATGTATGGGAAAAACTCATTGCTAATTTAATCATTCATTTTTATTTGCTGAAGTGCAAGGTTCAGATGATCCTGATTCAGAAGAGGGAGCTTGGTGTGGGGCTGTACCAGAAAATTCCAACCCAATGACATTTTGTTCCAGAATTATTTTAAAGCCTTAAAAATGAATGTAGCTGCAATTCCATGTGGTGAAACAAAATGGGTATTTGAGGGAGTTCCCTGGCCATCCAGAGGTTAGGATCTGCACTTTCACTGCCAATGGTATAGGTTCAATCCCTGGCCAGGGAACTGAGATTCTGCAAGCTGCACAACACAGCCGAAAGGAAAAACAGGAAAATCTAAATTAAAAAATAAATAAAATGGGAATTTGAGAACAGAGATGTAATATTGGTTATGAATTATGATAACACTTGCCACCGTTTATTAGCCCTTACCATGTTTCAGGTTTCCTGATAGGTGCCTTATAAACTTGCTCTCGAAGCCCAGTCTGATCGCCACAGAGGTTAGCTAGTTCTTGAGGTCAGGTTTTCTGCTTCTCCTCATTTTCCCGCTTGTCCTATTCACGTCTGCTTTGTTAATCTTAATGTGTACACATCTTTATCTTAACCCACTTCAAGTTTCTTTTGGAAAAAGGCAACATCCTGATGAATGAAATACATTTTTGGAGTGACTTTTTTAGAGTGATTGATTGTTAAGGTTTCAGTTTGACTCAAATGCTAAAGAATTTATGGCTTTACTGAAAAACAACAGCCGTTCTTGTTCAATTATTCTGCTCATTTCTACTTTGTAAACAGTGCTCTTTTATGCAAACAAAGTTGGAAAGTCTGGATCTGGTGCCTGCAGGGGCAAAGGCCTTTCCTCTGTTACTAAATGTACACTAGGATCCTTGGCTTAATTCTACTTATAGTCTTTCGACTTTAGGATGGTGTGAGAGTGATATTCAGTGAATAGAAACCATACTTCAAATTCTGAATTTTCCTCTTTTCCTAGACTAGCGGCATGCCCCCTGGTGATGCTGGGTGGGAGCAGCGAGCCTCTGCTCCTGGTCAGCCCTGTGATCCCATGGGTGAACAATTAGTACACAGTCATTCTAGACCCACATGACCGCCCTGTTTTCCTCTTTCGGTACAGTGTTCAGTCAATGACATGAGAAGCTTTGTGTTATAGGATTTTGCCCAACTGTAAGCAAATGTAAGTGTTCTGAGCATGTTTAATATAAGTCTGGTTCTTTGAAACCCCATGGACTATAGCCCGCCAGGCTCCTCTATTAATGGGACTTCTCCAGGCAAGAATACTGGAGTGGGTTGCCATGCCCTCCTCCAGGGGATCTCCCCAACCCAGGGGTGGAGCCCAGGACTCCCTCATTGCAAGCAGATTCTTGACCAACTGAGTCACCAGGGAAGCTCGACTAAGCACACAAGGTAAAGTATTCTGAGCAGGTTTAATGTAGGCTAGGCTGACATATGATGTTCTGTAGGTTGCATGCATTTTCAGCTTATGATGGGAGTGTCAGGAAGTAACTCCGCTGCAAGCGGGGGAAGATTTGTATTGTCTGGTGGGGCTTCAGAGGGAGGCTCAGCATTTCCACACCTGCCTGGGCTTCATAAGCGACAGGTGGGGTGGATTGTGGTCTAGAATGAAGCTCCCTCTCCTTTATAGTATAAATAATGTGTCTTCACATATACATAATCTCTACACTTGTACTTTGTGGGCAGTCTCTATGTGTGCGCCTGTGAGTACAGTCATGTAGCTGACCACTCCTCTAAGCTGTTTCATTTCTCCCCGAGTCGCCCTCCATAACTATGCAAAATACTTGTGCACAGTAACCTAACTGAAATAGAAACTTCAAAGAGAATCCAGATTTCCAGAGAGGCCGGCTGCCCAGTGACATTAACAAGGACTCCAGGAGGATCGGCCACACCTTCACTCGAGGGCAGGAGGCTTCTCTGGCTGGCAGCTTCCTCCGTGACTCAGGCGGTGCTGAAGCAGGGACGGATGCTCCCTCTGGGGCTGGGGTCCCGTTGTCTGCCCCATGCATGCTGCCTTTGGGAGAGGCAGGGAAGGGACATCAGGTCAGGTCATGGCTCAAAAATCCGTGCTGTTGACTTACAGACCCTCTCAGGAACTTCCAGGTACCTTAAAGCGAGCTGCACATTAAAGCAAGTAGCCCTTAGACTCTGAAGGGGAAGGCAGCTCAGTATCCCTAAATGGAGCTCTGTTATCAAAAGGGCCCTTACGGGGTGAGGTGCTGGGGTAAAACCAGTACGTTCTGACTTGCTGTTGGCGTGTTTGTGTTTTAACATTGTACACTTTGGTGAGTTCTTGTTTGGACCTGCTGAGGCTAGGAGTAGATGAGGGGGGTGGACCTTAAAGTGATGGGAGGATTTTTACTCATTTTCCGATAATCATACTGCCTGCCTTGCCTGGAAAATGCTTCTTTGTAGTGTCTAGTAGTACAAAATAAAACCAAATAGTCTTTGTGTATTTACACTGGGGCCTCAGTTATTTAAAAATATGGATAAGAAAAAAATTAGTAGAAAATATAATTAAATAGTACCAGTGATTTCCTCACGTTAAGGCGGGTGTCTTTTTTCCCAAGTTTTGTGCTAAATGGGACATATTTAGAATGAAACTGAAATATGGGATGGGGGAATTACCCTGTTTGGCAATTTATGCTACACATTTTGTCTGAAAAATTCCATCAAATGTAGTATCTTCAAACCTAGGGGAAGTGTGCCACCTGGAAAGCTTTTAATATTCAGAGACTTCAAGGTCTAGAATGGGGGTGCTGATGTACGCCCAGGCAGTGGACCCTTGAGCTTAAAACAGGTAGTTTAGGGGGTCCCTGGAGAAAGAGAACCAGGAATGGCTTTCTCAACATAAGAGAAGTCATTGTGGGTTCTAAGCCTAGCCACAGTGTTTGCCTTAAGGTGGCTCAGTAATTAATGATGCTAAGGGAACAAAGGAATACAGGAACCGAGAAAAGGCAGCCAAACAATAGTGAAATGATAAAGCAGAGTCCTAGCTCTTTCTCAAGGGATGTACATAATAGTGATATATCTTTGAGTTCTGCAGGAACTAAGGCTCCTTTCCATGTGGAAGACAGAAAGTGCTGACTCGACCCTCCTGACTTCAGTCAACTAAAGCTTGGCCTCTGTCGATCTTTGCCCCAATTCAATACTGAATTTTCTATTCGATGCTGAATTTCCCTCTGCTCAAAGACCTTCATGACTATGTATGTACCTTTAGCTTAAGACCTCCCCAGTTTTGCTCTTCAGACACTACTTTGGGAAAGATCCCTAGTGTTCTTACTTGCTGCAAGGAATAATCAGTCCCTCCTTCTACTGATCAGTCTGAAAGAGGTGAATCCCAACTTGTAGAACCACATATATATTTTATTTCACAAATCTTTTCCCATTTCCAAGAATGCTATGAGTTCCGTGCTTGGTTTTGTCTTCTGGCCTGATGACTGTTAAGAGAAAAACCCAGTTTTCAGGTAACAAGCTAATGGTTTCCAGACTTCCTCATTAATCTGGGTATGACCCTCCTGTGTAGGCCATGGCAGCAAGACTCTGGCTGGAATCAGAAGCTGAAGGGAGTGTCAGCAGCCACTCACTACTGTGAATGGATAACAGGGAGTGGGTCCTCTGGGTGCCTTGAATTGAATAGATTCCCCATGGTGGTTTCCACATCCTTTATTAACCTACCAGATACTGGAAAATAGTAATTTTCAAAGCAATATTCATTTAAATTAATTTAAAAAAATACACATACACACAAAACTCATAGCACCCTTGGAAATGGGAGAGGATTTGTAAAATAAAATATATATGTGGTTCTACAGGTTGGGATTCACCTCTTTCAGACTGATAAAAATAACAGGCCAACCATGACAACTTTTAAGCTAAATATTCAAGGAGGCAGTGGTAAAGAATCCGCTTGCAATGCAGGAGACACGAGTTTGATCCTGTAAGTTTGATCAATAAGATCCCCTGGAGAAAGAAATGACAACTCACTCCAGCATTCTGGGAAATCCCGTGGACAGAGGAGCCTGGTGGGCTACAGTTCATGGGGTTGCAAAGAGTTGGCCACGAGCAAGTTCTTGGGGGTGGTGAAGGACAGGGAAATCCGGTGTGCTGTAGTCCATGAGGTCGCAAAGAGTCAGACACTGAGCCACTGAACAGCAACACTAGCGACTAAACAACAACGTCTTTTCAGCTGGTGGGTGTGAGGGTGGGTGTGACAGCGATGGTGACGGTGGCCAGGATCTGAAACTATGATATGAGAAGTGACATAAATCACTCAAGGCTTGGTTTGCAATAAAGATAACATAATGGAGATTTTGATCCAAAAGTAAAACCAGCGAGTTTTCTCTCTTAATTATCTTCTCCACAGGACATGAGGGTGTTTCTTTTCAGATTCTAGAGACTCGGATAAATGAAAAGTTCCTGAAAGTCAAGTAGACGGACAAGCAAATTGATTTTCAGTTCACTGGAGTATTAGACACAGACCAGATGTCCCTTGGCCTCTGCTCCCCTCTCCTGAGAGTTGTCTCTGCTCAGACTCAGGGGCAGTCACACTTGGTCCGCGGGATCCAGCCTTCCTGGCTAGAGTCAGATGGGACTAGCAGTGGGACTAAGAGTCTCAGTCCTGAGAGTTTTGCTGTGAGAGGCTATTTAGTCATCTCTGCAGGGCAGTGAATGGAGGACTGGAAACTCCGGAGTGAGGGCAGGCACGCAGTCAGGGGCCTGCATCCGCAATGGCGGTTGCTTCGCTCAGGGACCAGCCAAGCGGACAATTAGAGAGAGAACGCAAGCGAGGGGCGCTGGCTGCTGGCTTTCTGGGCCAGTCCTCTGTGGGTCCCAAGGCAGGCTGGATGCCCTCGGATTCCATCAGCCACCTCGAGAGGATTCCATAAAGGCCTTGTTGCTTAAACTAGTTTGAAGTGAGGTCTTTACTTTGTGACCCAAAATGTCTTGACTAGAAAAAAAAGGTAACCAAAGCAAAATGCGTAACTTAATCAGGAACTAACAGTGAGAAAGAAATCTAAACAGAAGCAGACATTAAGAATACATTAGTCATTTTTCCCTGATGAAAACTTTAGAGCAGTCATTTTTAGCTTTGGGGGGTGTTAATGGTTAGAATTCTTTAAGAAACTCATGGGAGTTACAGACCCTCTCTTCAGGAAAAAAACCCACATTTTGCATATAATCTGTGGACCACAGATTACATAGTTAGGTAATTAGTGTTTTGATTTGAGCCTTAATAAATGGGCTTACATATGTGTTATTTTCATTACACCTCCCAATTATAAGCTTTTTTGTAAAGGATAAAAGACTTGTTTCTCTGTAAATTTAGTTTATTACCAGATGGCTCAAATGGTACTATTCAATGAAATTATTATTATCTGTTAAACTACTGGATATATATTTTATCGAAATATATAAGGGACTTCCTTGGAGGTCCAATGGTTAAGACTGTGCTTCCAAGGCAGGGGCTATGGGTTTGATCCCTCATTGGGAAACTAAGATCCCACATGACATGACACAGCCAAAAAAACACCAAAAAAAAAAAACCCTTTGCAATATTGAAAAATACTTTTTTCAATTACTAAAATAGTTTTTGCATACAAACCATGATTTGTGCCCCGAACATCATTAGTCGTCAAAGAAATACAAACCAAAACCATAAGACACCGCTACTTCACATCCATTAGAACGGTTAAAATAAAACAGACAAATATTACCAAGTGTTAGTGAGGATGTAGAAAAACTGGAGTCCCTGGTAAGAATGTCAGTTGTGCAACCACCGTGGAAAACATTTTGGCAGTTCCTCAAAGAGCACAGGACTTCTCTGGTGGCACGGTGGGTAAGAATTCTCCAGCCAATGCAGGGGACACGGGTTCGATCCCTGGTCTGGGGAGATTCTACATGCCGCAGAGCAACTAAGCCCTCAAACCACAACTAATGAGCCCCTGTGCTGCAGCTACCGAAGCCCACGTGTCCAGAGCCCGTGCTCTGCAACTGGAGAAAACTCAAGTGCAGCATCAAAGACCCAGCACAGCCAAAAATAAGTAAAGCAGTGTGTATATGTCAATCAAAAAATAAATAGAGCGGCATGTACGTGCTGATCTCAGGCAAAAGTTTTAAAAAGAACCTATAAGATCCGGGAGGCCCGGTGTGCTGCAATTCATGGGTTTGCAGAGTCAGACACGACTGAGTGACTGAACTGAACTGAACTGAATAAAATCTCTAAAAAAAATTAAGCTAAACATAGTTACCACATGACCTAACAATTCCACTTCCACTCCCAGGTATGAATAAGAGAAATTAAAACTCGTCACACACAAAAAACATATGCATAAATACTCATACCAGCATTATTTATAATAGCAAAAAAAAAAAAAAAGGAGCAACAACCCAAATGTCTATCAACAGATAAACGGATAAACAAAAAGGTATTATCTATATGCTGGAATATTATTCAGCCATAAAAAGGAATGGAGTATCAATATACAATATAACTTACGTGACCCTTGAAAACATTATGCTAAATGAAAGAAGCCACTCACTGAAGATCACACATTATATGATTTCATTTATGTAAAATGGCTAGACCTGGCAAATCTGTAGAGACTGAAAATAGATCAGGGGTGGCCATAGTTGAGGAAGAAGCACTGCTAATGAGCATGGGGTTCTCTTTCTGTAGGATAAATTATGCCTCAGACTGCTCTAGAAAAATCTTCATTGGGGATCTCAAAAGCAGCTCAAACTCAGGCGTCCGACGCTAAATTCTTGCTCTTTCACATCAACCTTGTCCTCTTTCTGTGCTCTGTGGAGCTCAGAATGGACCACAGTGCATCTGCTTATGCAAAGTGGAAACCCCTGGGTCATGCTTGGCATCTTGTCTCTGCCCTGCCTGCCTCCCCCCAGCAAGGTTTAGTTCATCCCTGAATCTTTTCATTTTTATCTCATAAATCACTCCTTAGTTTTTCCTCTTGTCCATACCTTTATTGTTACATACCAAGCCTACATACAAACATCTCTTGCTAACAAAATTTCTTTCTGGTTTCTCTACTCACTCTTACCCCTCTTCAACCTACCACCCACCCAGTAGCTGACAGGGCTGGGTTGCTCAATAGATGGACCAGGCTCATGCTGGTCCCACAAAGCAGGCCACCAAAAGAACTGAGGCAGGAAGCCTGCCATGTCCTGCCTGCTGTCTGCGGTACACAGTGGGTATTGATTCAGGACCTTACGTAAGACATAAACTAAGAGCCCCACCAGGTGGAGGCTTCCCAGGTGGTGCAGTGGTAAAAGAATCTGCCTGCCAGTTCAGGAGACACAAGAGACACGGGTTTGATCACTGGTCGGGAAGATCCCTTGGAGTAGGAAATAGCAACCCATTCCAGTATTCTTGCTTGGAGAATTCCATGGAAGGTGGAGCCTGGTGGGCTACCGTACATGGGATCACAGTCAGACTACATATTGACCACAAGCATGCAGACCCCAGACTGGTTGGAACCAGAAGACTGATGATTAAGATTCCCAAAACATCATCCTATTATCTCACCACCAACCAATCAGAAGACTGTCTATGAGTTGATCACAAACTTGTGATCCTCACTCCTAATGCTGCCTTAAAAAAAAAATATCTTTGCTCCAAAGCATCAGGGAGTTCAGGTCTTTTGAGCATGAGTTGTCCATTCTCCTGGATTTGTGTCCTAAAAATAAATGGTATACTTACCTTCACCACACACACACACACACACACACACACACACACACATTGAGACAAACTTCTTTCAAAAACTTTGTATTTTGTACTGGTTAGGATAAAAAGTTTCTGCAGGTAATAGAAACCTCAGCTAAGGCAGTGAGAAAATGTATTATTTCTCCTAACAAGTTCAAGGTTAGGTAGGCCCTAAGGTTAGGCTCAGCCATGTCTTGAAGTGCCTATGTTCTTCCTCTTTCCATTCTGCTGCCTCCCCTCGTGGTGGTAAGGTGGCCTTCAGGAGCAAATACGCAGCGTATTCCCCTAAACACATCCTGTGGTAGAAGGAAAATCTCCTTCCCAACTATAAGTTCTTCCCTGAGCTTGAACTGAGCAAATCTAAGCTACATGTGTACTTGTGGGCCAAGGAAAAGCCAAAAACCTGTTGGTCTGGACTGACTGAGGCTTACTTGTGGACTAGGTGGACAGCTGAACAAAATGCTTAGTAGACAGATGCTGCCCCTGATCTAATATGGCTCTTCTTCTATACAAAGCTTGAAACATAGGGAAGGGGCCTTTATATACTGCAGAAAGAAGAAGGTAATTTAAGCAAAACAGTCATACTACAGTATGACTTTCCCCCCTTCTTATTTCAAGATTCAAAGCCCAAACACATTTGATTTTCTGTCATCTGGCACAAACTTTAAGAATTTGTCTATAATAAAGAGCTTTCTAATTTTTCCTATTACATTATGATAAAGTTAAAATGTATGGGATCAGGTGTGGGTCATTCCTTTCCCAATGAAAAAATATACGAAACATGATGGCAGAGTTTCACTGACTACAGGAGTCAATAAAAAGTCACAGTCTTTCCCTCTGGGCTGTAAGCATTTAAGCAATATATCGGTATATCACACATCTACAATTATGCCAGCCTTGAGTAAAACAGAAACACACTTTAGGCACAGTTACAGGATAGGTTGAAAGGTCTGAAACCACCTCTTCAGGTAACCGGCTTAGGTACATTATATGTAGTTAAGTTATAAAATCTACTGTATTAAAAATTAAGCACGTCTAACCCAGAAATAAGGACTTTTGTGTAATCTTTATAAAAATGAGGCTACTGCTTTTAAAAAAGTACTTACGTCGCTAGCAAGCACTGAGAGGGAAGTCGCTCAGTCGCGTCNTTAGGTACATTATATGTAGTTAAGTTATAAAATCTACTGTATTAAAAATTAAGCACGTCTAACCCAGAAATAAGGACTTTTGTGTAATCTTTATAAAAATGAGGCTACTGCTTTTAAAAAAGTACTTACGTCGCTAGCAAGCACTGAGAGGGAAGTCACTCAGTCGCGTCCGACTCTTTGCGACCCCATGGGCTGTAGCCTACCAGGCTCCTCTGTCTATGGGATTTTCCAGGCAATCGTCCTAGAGTGGACTGCCATTTCCTTCTCCAGGGGATCTCTTCCCAACCCAGGGATCGAACCAGGGTCTCCCGCATTGTAGACAGCCGCTTTACCGTTTGAGCCACTAGGGAAGTCCTTAGGTAATTCATATCCATACCTGTGTGCGGTTGGCAGCTGCTTGTTACATCATACTGTGGAACCTCCCTGCCCCTGGGTCGTCAGGATCTGTCAATGGCCAGTTAAAGAGAAAAGTAAGTTGAAGAGAAAAGCAAGTTAAAATCGGGAATCACAAAATTATAATAAATGTCCTTATAACTTTATTTTTAACTTAAAACATATACAAGTTCATTCACCCATCATTCCCTTGACATCAGGCTAAGACCTCTTCTCTGAATGGGGTCTCCTGACTGGGGTGCACGTAAGATATCCATTGCAACAGCNCGTTGTGATCTGTGTGACCTGTAAACACTCTCAGTGAGTTTATTTCTAAAATGGAGCCCATCCTACTTCACAATGTGCGGTAAGGAATAAATGAGACAATAAATGTCAAGTGTCAGCACAGGCCTGACACACGGTAAGTGCACAAGAAACAGAAAATGACAGTGATACTCATCATCGTCATAACTGGTAATCCAGATCAAATAAAAACCATTAGGTAGGTTAACAAAAAGTCTAATTATTTTTAAAAAGCTCTTCTTTCATGCCATCCAAGACTAAGAAAGGAAAGGCACTATTCTAAAGAGGTCTTGGCCAGTGCAAGTTTGTGGTATGAAGCAGGGCACTCAAAGCCGGTAGGGAGAGAGGTGGGTGGGGGGTTCAGAATAGGGGACACATGGGCACCCGTGGCTGATTCATGGCCATGTATGGCAAAAAGCACCACAATGTTGTAAAGCAATTATCCTCCAATTGAAATGAATTAATTAAAAAAAATAAAGAGGTCTTGGGCTTCCCTGGTGGCTCAGTGGTAAAGAATCCACCTGCCAGTGTAGGAGACATAAGTTCCGTCCCTAATCTGGGAAGATCCCACATGCTGCAAAACAGCTAAGCCCACGCTTCACAACTATCAAGCCTGAGCTCTAGGGCCCAGGAGCTGCAACTACTGAGCCCATGCGCCCTAGAGCCTGCGCCCCAACAAGAGAAGTCACTGCAATGAGAAGCCAGTGCACCTCAGCTCGAGAGAAGCCCTCGAAGCAACAAAGACCCATCGCAGCCAAAAATAAATAAAAATTTTAAAAATGAATAAAATGACTGTATTTGTCCTCCTAAATAGATATTATTTAGAAAAATAGACAAAGAAGTTTTATCATTCCGGTTCTTTCTGGACAAGCTCTTGGAGTCATTTCCCAGTAGTGACGGTGACTCAGGAGACCCCCTGCCTAGCCCCTCCTATGATAAGTAGCTTACATTTGTTTCTAATGGGCTAGGGGAAAGCAGTCCTGAAATTAAAGAAGGCAAACTAGTAAAGAAACTGGGGTTTTTTCCTTTAATTCGACAACAACATGAATCAACTAAATTACCATCGACACTAGTTTTTAGTAGAAATCTTTTTCAAATCTCTCACCTGAAGGTTTAATTCAATCCTGATTTAAACATACACAGCTAGAAATTTAATTTAGTGGGTAAAAAACATGATTAGATTAGGTTCCTTAAAGGCAAAGAATCCGTCTCACGGCTATGCTAGCCTGCTTCCAACCATGCCTGCAGTCCTTCCAAGCACATGGCTTCGTCGTGGTTTGCACT
Source organism: Neotragus moschatus (assembly GCA_006410615.1). NCBI lineage: Eukaryota > Metazoa > Chordata > Mammalia > Artiodactyla > Bovidae > Neotragus > Neotragus moschatus. The sequence continues at coordinate 2,302,481 of SJYA01003206.1, forward strand.
TAGGCTGTTTTCCAGAACACCATAGACAGAAAGGGGGTAACCACTTCTCATGATATAGTTTCACATGTAGCTTACCTTTTGACTCGATAACATTATTGTCGCCTATTTTCATGGCCTGGCAATCTGTAGGCCAGAGTTAAGTACACACTGTGAACACGTTCCCCTTTTCCTTTCCGATTCACTCTCCTTGTCCTGCAGCGGGGCGGACAGAGGTCCCAGAGGGCCCCGCAGGCTGGGCTGAGCAGAACTCCCTGCCCAGGGCAGTAGGCAGCAAAGTTCAAGTCTTTAAACAGAAATATCTCAAAGTACAAATAAACGCCTTCTGTATTTTTAAAGAAATGGGCACCTTATACCCCAATTTTCTGAGTATTTTCATAATTTTTTTTCATAATTGTTTTAAGAAACATATTTTCATAATTGTTTTAAGAAAATTAAAACTGTCCAACACCCAATCACGTAAGGGAAGCACTGTTAACAGCTTGACATATCTTTATATAGATATATCATTCCCTGTATATAACTGTAAATCAAACTGTATAAAATAAGACTCTATAACCTTTCGTAGCTTACTTTATTCCATTCACCTACCTTTGCAAGCCTTATTCCATACCATCAGAATCTTTAAAAACATAATTTTAAGTGACTCCATAATGGTTCTAATGGTCTATCTTATAGCTGACACTTAATTCATTTAAATATTTTGCTATTGTTAAACCTTTAGCTTTTTCCTTGAAGTAGAAATTATTATTTCTCTTATAAAATAATGTTTTATTCACACTATGAAAAGGTTTTACTCACATTATGAAAAGATTTTACTTTTTTTAGAGCATGAAATCAGCAAAGACACTGGTAATACTCAGGAGAAAAACATCAAAGAATGAAATATTTCCAGCCCATCCACCATTTCCTTGTATCAGACAGCAACACACTGTCAACCTTTTAAAACTATACAGAAATCACAAATGGGCAGAGCTGTGGTTCTTAAATCAGGACTGAAGCCAAGATTACTCTGCTTCACGTCCACCGCCACTCAGCCACCACCCGCTGACAAGACGCAGCAATGCAAGCAGACGGCTCCTAAAGGTGAATGCGTGAGCACGCATGCACACTTAAAACAACAGACTTCCTTACTCTCTAAAGTTACGCAATCAAAGAGAGGGGAGAATTTTTTTTGATATACTACAAATAAGTCTTTTCAAGAGATGGATGGCCTAGTCCTAAAAATATAATTCATACATTTATTTATATATATACATAATATATGTCACATATATAATTAAATGATCTATTATATATAAAGTATATATACACACACACATATATATAAAGTATTAAATAGATAAATTATGACAATTTCTACAGAGGAGATTATATACTGAAAGACAGCTGGGAATGATTTCTCTTAAATTATTGCAAAGGATACAACAGCCAACTTCAAACACATTATTGGTGCCAATGATCATAGGTTTGGGTTCTGGATCTTCTGCATCAGGAGTGATATTATCAGGGTGACTATAAAAATAAGAGAGAAATTTTCAAAAAGTCAATAATGCAATAAGCAATTCCCCTGTTACAGAATTTGGGCTCATTCTCTCAACTGTACCTCTATCAACCTGGATATATGTAATGACATTAAGTAATTTCTTAATCCAAGTGAATTATTTATCCCCTATGCTGGAGAAGACTTGATTCTGAATTGAAACAGAACTACTGAAATGTAAAGAAATCACAGGTGTGTATAGAAAGTCAGTCTTCCTTTGTTTATTTTTTTAAACTAAAAGCCCAGGGGACCTTTCCCAGGACAAGGTAGAAAAGAAGCTGGCTGGGACTTTCAGCTTGTTAAATTGGAATCAAAATCATGCCTAACTTGAAAATTTTCCACTCCTAATAACCATTCAAGATTGTGAAATGTAAACAGATATTCATGTAAAATAATCATTTTATGCTGTTACGTGGTTAGCTGAAACATTTGTAACAAAAAAATGTTTGCAGTCTAAGAGAAGGAAGCCATTTAAAAATGGTGCTTTATCTCTGACAGCTGAGTTACTGCAGAATATAGCTGTTGTTAACTGACTTACACTAAAGGGGCCAAAATATATTTTAAAAAGAAACTGCTTAATATAGTAAGAAACTCCCAAAGCCTAAGTAAGCATTAAGACAAATCAATCTCTTTATCACAGTTAAATATTTTCCCAAGGTCTTTACTACAAATTCCATACACTGTTGCTATAAATTATATATAAGCTTGAATTTCCTGCCAAAATTTTATCTAGCTTTACAGATGCTTGTAAAAATTTCATAGGTATTACAGTCTAGTTCATTAATATCATACATGTTCTAATAGCTTATAATTATTTTTAATCTTTAAAGTTGAAAAATTGCCTCTAGGACCTCCAGTTTTTCAAATATAATTCTGAGAGTTATCCCCATAAGGCACATGAAAATATACATCAGACTGAAGTTCACGTGTCCTGGTATGAGTGATAACATGGCAGTCAGGATCAAGCCATCCCATCAGAAGACAATTCGGGGCTGGGAGCACAGCACAGGGCCACTGGAGGTGTCCTCAGGAGACGCCTCCTTAAGGGACAGAAGAGGCTGGCACATGGAAGGGACCCAGAGTCGGAGATTCTAGTTATCCATCTATGAGCTGCTTCACCCTGGACAAGTCTCTCCACCCCTCTGGTCTGTAGCGTCCTCACTTACTAACTACCTGTGTTGAAAAAGATCCTTAGTGTCTTCCTGGTTCTCAGACAGTGGGCTTTCCAGATGTCAGCTGTAAAAGGTCCCTAGAGATGGCTGACATGAACGGAGACTCGCTCTGTGGCAGCTTGCTCAGAGCAGGTGTCAGGGTGCTACTCACGCGTTTATGATGAGCGCCTGTTCCTCTATTAGGTTGCCTTNGAAAAAGATCCTTAGTGTCTTCCTGGTTCTCAGACAGTGGGCTTTCCAGATGTCAGCTGTAAAAGGTCCCTAGAGATGGCTGACATGAACGGAGACTCGCTCTGTGGCAGCTTGCTCAGAGCAGGTGTCAGGGTGCTACTCACGCGTTTATGATGAGCGCCTGTTCCTCTATTAGGTTGCCTTCACCGATCACTATCGGACCGGCTTCTGCGATGATTCGTGCTTTAGGGTGGATCACTGTCCTGGGTCCTATTAAATGGATGGAAAAGATATTACTTGTGGAGGCCGAGCTTCCAAGGAGGCTCTTAGGAGGACCATTTCCTAAAGCAGGTACCAGGTACCCCACAGGGCACGTTACAAAGGCTATCGCTGTGATTTGGGCCAAATCTCCAGCCCAGCAGAGGGGAGACAGCACAGGGATTTGGAGCCAGACAGTCGGTCTCACCCTCTGTTGTGAAGTCTCTGTAATCTCAGTGGTGAAATGGGGTGGCGATAATACCAGTCCTGCAGGGTTATTGTAAAAATTAGATGAAACACTGTTTGTAGGCAATGATTTTTTGGCACAGAGCTGGCAATAAAAATTCATTCCTTTCCTTCTCTTCTCTCATAAAGGTAAGGCTCTCGTTGCTTACAACACTGGTACTTGCTTATGCTGGAACCACATAACACTTTTCCATGCTGGTGTATTACAGGATTAGTCCCTTTATTAAGGGAACATGATGAAATATGGGTGGAATCAGAGTTAGAAAGTGTGGAGACTCACCTGACCTTTGTTACTCTGTTACCATCCTTATTATAAGCCTACTCAGTGGAAGAAGGCAGAGCCCTTGATGTCTGGTCGAGGATATGATTTTAACCAGTTGAAAAGGATAAAGGGAGGCAGAGGAAAGAGCCAAGCGTGGTTACTGGACTCTGGCAGTGGGAGAGCTGAGGCAGTGACTCCAGCCTCACGCGGAGGGGCAGGAAGGGCCCTCATCGTATCCCTTCACCACGGGGTGGAGGAGGCCCTGCACGCCCTAAACAAGGCCATCGGTTCCGGATTGTACCATTCCCTTCCTCCGCTTGACTGACCCAAAGGCCTAGCATTTGGCTGACAGTGAAGCCACTGATGAGAAAACATCACCTCACTGCAGGCACTCCCTCCCAACCTGCCCCACCAACCCAGATCAAGGCCATCCTTATCTATAGACAAGGGGACAGGAAGTGTTTGCTTTGCACAGGACGCAGCTGACTCCGACAGCAGGAGTGGGCAGAGCAGTGACACGAGGTAGGGAGGGAGGCAGGATGACAACGCTGCCCGTCAAACTCAGCGCTCAACTGCATCAGTCAACTGTACTAACCAACTCAATTTACTCAACAATCACCATCTGCTAGTGACAGGCAAGACGCAGGGCAGTATGTTACAGGGAAACAAAAAGGAGCGGGTGCTATTTTTGCCCTCTGGAGCTTTGTTTGTCTTGAAGATCAGGAAGAATTAACAGGCTCACTCAAAAATGCATTAAAATAATAAGGTGTTCCTGGTGCCCAGAGAATTGGAAAGAATCTCAGGACAGCTTTTCTCCCTAACAATGAAGAGCTGGGGACTGATACAGAGGGTGGGGCCCAACATGGGGTGCGGGCTCAGGGGACACAGAGGGTGGCTTTCTTATCTGTGTCACCTCGGGCTCCCTAAATCCTCAGTTGCTAAAGTTAAACTTTCCTGGCAAATGCTCCTGCTTAGGATAGGAGATTTCAGAATAGAAGACGGGGTCACTCAGCTCCCTGGGAAGCTTCTCAAGGTGGCCATGACTGTGACCCCGGGTGCCTTTTTCCTTTGGTTAAAAAATATTCACATACTGAGCGCCGAAGAATTGATGCTTTTGAACTGTGGTGTTGGAGAAGGTTCTTTAGAGTCCCTTGGACTGCAAGGAGATCCAACCAGTCCATTCTGAAGGAGATCAGCCCTGGGATTTCTTTGGAGGGAATGATGCTAAAGCTGAAACTCCAGTACTTTGGCCACCTGATGCGAAGAGTTGACTCACTGGAAAAGACTCTGATGCTGGGAGGGATTGGGGGCAGGAGGAGAAGGGGACGACCGAGGATGAGATGGCTGGATGGCATCACTGACTCGATGAGCGTGAGTCTGAGTGAACTCTGGGAGTTGGTGATGGATAGGGAGGCCTGGCGTGCTGAGATTCATGGGGTCGCAAAGAGTTGGACACAACTGAGCGACTGAACTGAATTATAAACATACACACATACATACATATAAGTACACACACACACAATAATATACACACACATATAATCATAAATACACATACACACATAATTATAAAAGGAATACCTGCTGACCCCCAAAAAATCAAAGTCAAAAGTGAAAGATCCTCTTTCCTCCTGCTGATCTCATTCCCTGGAGGGTACTATTCTTAAAAGTCTGGAGTATTACTCCAGACTTAAGTACTAGTGTACATTTAAAATCTGTAAATATGACTGTATATAAAATATATTTCCCTAGAAAGTCAGAATATAAGTTCAACTTGAAGGGGAAAAAATATGAATTTTACATACGAAAATATGAATTTCAAAAACTAAGGGATGGTACTTATTCTGCAACTTGCTTTTTCACCTAAAAAGTGATGGTGATTTTTTTCCACATAAGTTGTTGAATATTATTTCACATATTAATATACCATGACTTATTTAACCAATCCCTTAATAATAGGCATTTAGAAGAATTACCATTTCTGGGGAGAGGTGCTAAAACAATGCTGAAACAAACACTGGATTCCTTTGAAATGAGAAATTTCTTATAGGTCCTCCAGCTGTGTGAAGCACTGTAAAGCTGTGGCTTGCACAGTACCAGATTTATATTTTACGTCAAGATATTCTATGATAAAGGGACACGATTTTTCTATTTTTGGTTCTTTATAATTAAAGCCCCAGCCAGCAACCACCTCTCTTGTCTAGAAAGACCAGGCTCTGGCCTTTATCACTTAAAGGCTATATGCTTAGCCTCTCAAATGCCTCAGTTTTCTCATCTATAAAAAGATGAAGTCTATGATAGCCTATCTCACCAGGTTGAAGTGTGGATTATATTTGGAAAGGAAATCATGGGGTCTGGCCCATAGTTCTTCAAAATGGGAGGTTCATCACCCTCTGACACCAAGAGCTAAGAACTTTATCACAGTAAAAAAAACAACTCTTTCTGGTCTGAAAAACAGAAGAAAAGGGACTGCTTTATTCCCCTGATACTCAGGTAACAGGGTGAAACCTCCTTTTAAACAGGGAAGAAATTCTTCACCTTACACTAAGACAGTGAAACAGATCAATAAAAATTTTCCAAACTGGCATTAAAAATCTGACAGGAGGAAGAGGTCGTCCTGGCTGTGACAGAAAGCAGATCCTTTACCGCAGCTAGATTAGTACCCGGGGCACGATGTTCTGCCGGTCCTCAGGCTGCAGCTTTTGACAAGCAGTCTTGCAGAAAGCTACGTGAGAAAAGGCTGATAAGACAAAGGTTACACTGGGACCTGTGCGTCTTTAAAAGTTCCTCTAAAGTACAGGTTTGAAAACAACTGATATTTTCATTTTTCCCCTTTTAAAAATAATCTTGGTGCTGTGTTAGCCAGGTATTTTATTATTATTATTTCTTATCATTCTTAACAAGAGTGTTAGTAAATAACTGGAAAACTGGTTCTAAGTCTCGGCGCCTTTCCTGGGATAGAAAGCATTACAGGAGACCAGTGAGCAGATTCCGTGAGACCTGTTCAAGACAACACCTCCACCTGGTGGTCACACTGCCAAACTACAAGTCCTGGAGTTCCGAAGTGACTTGAAAGGTGAAACTGTTGTTCAGNTGTTTAGTTGCTAAGTCGTGTCCAACTTTTTTGCGACCCTACAGACTGCAGCCCACCAGGCTCATGGATTTCTCAGGCAAGAATAAAAAAGGGTTGCATTTCCTTTTCCAGGGGATCTTCCCCACTCCGGGGATGAACCCACATTTCCTGCAATACAGGCAGATTTTTTACCATGGAGCCACCAGGGAAGCCCATGCTGCCACAGGTTAAATTTTTCATTTCATTTAAACACTGGACTTAACCTCTAAAGCCAGGCTACACTGATCTCACAGTGCAGCTAGCCAACATTTATTGAGCGCTTACTATATGTCAAGTATTGGGCAATGACTTTCATAAATATTCTCTGTTTTAATTCTTCAAAAAGCTTTGAGGAAGGCACTCTTACTTTGCACGTGACAAAAGCTGCTGCCGCTGAATATCCATTCTTCCCTTTTCCTATGTAAGAGAATCCAATACAGGGGCTGCAATGTGTCCAGTTCAGACTACATCTCTCAGCATTCTCCGTAGCTAGATGTGTCCTTGAGACCAGGCCCAAGGTAAAGAGTGCTGTGGAAGCTTCAGGAAGACTACTTAAGGGGAGCGGACTCCACTGGGAGGTGCACCCTTTTGTCTCCACGCCTCTCCTTTCTTACCAGGACACTCTTGGTACTCCAGCCATTATGTCCTGGCCTGTGAGGATGGAGCTCCCGGACAACCAACTGATAGGACGTGAACTGCCTACCCTTAGGCTTTTATACAAGAGAGTAAACTTCCGGTGTTAAGCCACCACACAAGCTGCTGACCCTAATTCTGCTACACACAATTACACAGAAGCCGAAAATGAGAGAGGCTAAGTGATATGCCTGAGGTAATCCAGCAGACAAAGAGCAAGGATGCTGCTAACCCCAGGGTTGTCAGACTCTGTGGTTTACACTCTTAGAAGAATGTGAGCTCTGCTATATTCACTGCTGGGTCCAGAGTGCAAGCACAGCTGTGAGCACAGGGCCTGGCACACAGTAGGTACACAGCAGATATCTCTCGAATAAATTACTTTATCATATTGCTTTGTTAGTTTATCAGATGGAAGTTTAAACATAGATTCCATCACACTAAATTATTTGAGAAATACTAAACACTTAGAGAAATACATTGCTTTGTCAATAAAATTAGGGCCTCAGTCAAACATAGAAAATAATATCTAACTAACTGTAAAGCACTGAAAAAACTAAACCACACCAATTCTCGAGAGACAACACTGATAGGACGTTCTCTTACCTACAGTGACATCACCTCTGATTTCGCTCTCTACACACACAACTGCTCCAGGCGCGATCTTCACACTGCAGGAAGGAAAAGGGACTCGCGTCACGGGTAAGGCCTAAAAATATTGTTACAGGAGCTGTCCTGGCAATGCAATGATAGAAAGGTTAACACAAACCGATGGAAAAATGAAAAGTAAACTGCAAGATTTAATACATTATAAACTTCTCAGGTGATACACCATCCATCAAGCTAAAATCATTTATCATGTGTCCTTAAAATGCTTGAGAGGAAAAGAGGCATTGGACTCTTTTAATACCAACATTGTTTTTAAATAGCAAAAAGCTCAAAACAACCTAGATACTCATTAGTAGGGACCTGGTTAATACATTATGGTATAGTATGAACTAATATACAGCATAAAAAAGAAGGAATAATCCTGTGTGTAAAGAGCCAGGATGACCTCCAAGCTACACTGTTAGGTCAAAAAAATCGAAGCCAGGGACTAGAATCAGAGGCTCTAGCATACAAGGACAGAGGGGAACATTAGGGTAATTGCTGTGCATCGGTCTTAGAGAGCAAAGCCAGAGGATTTCAAAGGGAAGATTTCTAGGAAAAAAGAAAAAAAAAACAACTGAAAGATTATGTGCTGAGCACTTGGGGGAAAAGTTAGGAGGCATCTGACATTATCTGCTGGAAGATCTGAAAAACATCAGTACATAGAAAAGTACGAAAATGAAAAATGGAAGTTATTTGGTTAAATTTTAGATGAAGTCAGTTTGAGGTACCCATGGAGAAAGACCCAGTATATCTAGATCTGGGGCTATGAGAGAGTGCTAGACAAGAAATACAGCCGAGAGTCAGCAGAGTACAAACTCTTTTAACATGTTTCTCCATCATTCGTATTCCAGAATCCACCCAAATATTCCCTAATATAAATGCAGACTAACACCAAAAATAAATATTAAAAAAAAAAAATCACCACTTCCATACTGATGTGGAAAACTTAGAAAAGACATGTACGGATTTTTCTTCTATAAATTTAAGTGAACAAATCTTCCTATCACAAAGTATTTTTAAAGTTCTAAGTAAAAAGAATATCCATCAGAACTTCCCTGGTGGTCCAGTGGCTAAGAATCTGGCTGCCAATGTAAGGGACATGGGTTTGATTCCTGGTCCAGGAAGATTCCACATAGTTGTTGTTCAGTCATTAAGTTGTGTCCAATTCTTTGACCCCACGGACTGCAGCATGCCAGGCTTCTCTGTCCTTCACTATCTTGCATAGTTTGCTCAAACACATATCCACTGAGTCAGTGACGCTCTCCAACCATCTCATCCTCTGCTGCCCCCTTCTCTTCTTGTCCTCAGTATTCCCCAGCACAGGCTCTTTGCCAATGAGTCGGTTCTTTGCCTCAGGTGGCCAAAGTACTGGAGCTTCAGCTTCAGCATCAGTCCTCCAATGAATATTCAGGGTTGATTTCCTTTAGGATTGACTGGTTTTTGATCTCCTTGGGGTCCAAGGGACTCTGAAGAGTCTTCACCAGCATTACAGTTTGAAAACATCAATTCTTTGGTGCTCAGCCTTCCTTATGGTCCAACTCCCACATCCATACATGACTACTGGAAAAAAACGTAGCCTTGGCTATACAGACCTTTGTTGACAAAGTGGTATCTCTGCTTTTTAATATGCTATCTAGGTTTGTCATAGCTTTCCTTCCAAGGAGCAAGCATCTCTGAAATTAAAAGGTTCCACGTGCCATGGGGCAGTTAAGCCTGTGCACCACAACCACCCANTACATGACTACTGGAAAAAAACGTAGCCTTGGCTATACAGACCTTTGTTGACAAAGTGGTATCTCTGCTTTTTAATATGCTATCTAGGTTTGTCATAGCTTTCCTTCCAAGGAGCAAGCATCTCTGAAATTAAAAGGTTCCACGTGCCATGGGGCAGTTAAGCCTGTGCACCACAACCACCCAGCCTAGAGCCGATGCCCTGCAACAAGAGAAGCCACTGCAATGAGAAATCCACACATCGCAGCTGGAGAGTAGCCCCCACTCACTGCTACTAGAGAAAGTCCCCACACAGCGATGAAGACCCAGAATAGCCAAAAATAAGTAAGTTAAAAAAATATACTGATAAAATAAAAAACATATAATCCTTAAGTCTATCTTTAAGAAATGTCCAGAGGAGACACAGCTACATCTGTCTTCATCATTTTGACTGACTCTCTACTAGGCACAAATTAATACAATTTAAAAATGACCCATCTGGGCTACTACATGTCACTTGTCTGCTGAAATCACAGAAAATATAACCTTTCTATTGAATAGGAGAAGGAAAAACTTTAGTGACATGGAGTAGAAAACAGAAAATGCTCCAAACCTCTCATTTTCTAGATGAGGAAATTGAAGCCCAGGGCCTTGAAATTTCTTGAACCAAAGTTCATTCCCGGGACATCACTGTCCTATATTACTGAAACACAAGACCATGTTACTCACAATGAGGCCAAACAATACTAAAACGTCAGTTTGGAGCAAAGAAAGGTTTACTGCAGAGCCAGGCAAGGAGGTGGGTGCCTTAAAACCCTCAAACTCCCAGAAAGTCTTTAGCAAAGCCCTTTTCTAGGAATTGGGGTGGGGGCATGGTTAGTTGTTGCAAACATCCTGGTGTCAGATCCTTTGTTCTTGAGGTTAGTTTAGGGTCAGGTAATAATGTTAATGTAAATCTCTACCAAACAAATGTTATTCTCTGTTCTGACAAGAAAGACCCGGTCCCAAGGCACAATTGTCACCCTCCAAAGTCCAGGTCCTGGCTAAGAGGAGGCAGATATCCATCAGATATCCATCTGTCCCCAGACCCTGCCCAGCTGTCATCGCTGAGGGAGACAGGGGCCCAGGACCCCAATGACTCTCAGGCTCCCCAAGATTCCCTTAGGGCAGGGGCTGGGTCCCGCAGACCACATCCTATGCAGATGCCACTGCCATGACGCTGCAGACACAGGGATGGGGGAGAGGTTCACAGCCGCTCAAGACCTGAGCCTGGCCAGTGGGAGGCCTTGGCCAGGGCTCGGAAGCCCTGCAGGACACAGCCCCCAGCTGTTCCCAGGCTCTGCCTCTTACTGGACTCTCTGCCTGAGGCCTGAAGACCACCGCTCTGCTGACTGAGGGGACCGCTAACTGTCTCTCACTGACAGCTAGTGGCTTGTGAGAGGGGCCCACTGCAGCACCCATGGATGGCTGAGCAGGACCTCCAATGGCTGCTCACCAACAGTTGATTGCTTATGCCAAGAGCCCAGTAACTGTTACCTGGCTTCCCAGGTGGTTTGCTGGTAAACAATCTGCCTGCCAAAGCAGGAGATGCAAAAGAAGCAGGTTCAGTCCCTGGGTTGGGAAGACGGCCCCCTCCTCCAAAAACTGGCATGGCAACCCACTCCAGTATTCTTGCCTGAAAAATTTCATTGATAGAGAAGCCTGGCGGGCTACAGTCCATGGGGTCACAAAGAGTTGGGCAACTGTTACCTGTAAAGGGGCGGGGCTTAAAGGTGTACAGCAACAGGCCATGCTAAGGTTTGTGCTCAGCCACACTCTAAATCAGGAACATCAATCATCCCTTTTTTGTTAGCTGGAAGTTTCCTGGAAACAGCCTGTCCCTTTGGACAGTGTTCCTGTGTCAGCTGAATGATTTTGCCCTTGAAAATGGTGATAAATCTCCATTTATAAACACTTTTTCTCCGATCCCTTTCCCTTCAGGTGGGTTTGTGTGTGTAAAAAAAGCAATCTTATTAAGCTGTGGACAAATAAATTAACCTCTATAAAACAGCTCATTTTACACATGATTCCCGATCCTAGTTTTCCATTCCCTCAGCCTCCCGCTTGCTACTTCTTTTTTTTTAATGAGAAAAGCATCATCTAATATTTAACATACTGGGCAAGTGAGAACAGAAGCGACTCAAAAGTGCCCTGTCTTCAGTTTTATGCCCAAGGAAGACGCCCCAGGTTGTGTGCCTCAGCCAGCATATTTCCTTGTGAGACAGGAATAATAAAACTCAGGAGTGAAGGGGCGGAGCCGGGAGCAGGCAGCCGAGGTAAGACTTAGCCGAAGTCCTAACTAATAAAATATCAACAGTACCCTCATCTCCACAGCACACTCCTATATACTGTGCATAATATTCCTAGCATATCTGTTCTTCTTTAGCTTATGCAAAAGATTACAATTACCTGCCTAAATGGAAGAAAACCATAAATGTTAATTTACGGCCGCCCCCAAAACAAGGCTTGTCGGTGTTCATTTTCTAAGAGTCAGCAGAGGGTGCTCAACTTTGCTGCTTTGGGAAACGGTTTAAGTGAAGCCTGTCTTGCATCCCAGCTGTCCCTTTCCACCGACAGCGCCCAGCAGCCCCGAGGCCCGTCCCCACGCGTTTACCAAGCAGCTAGCTTTGGCCCAGGCGCGAGCCCCGCTTTGAGTCCATCTACACATACACGGGGCGCCCCCGACGGACAGGGAAGGTTTGGGGGACCGTGGGTGATGGGAACACAGGACAGCTACAGGGGTTCGGAGCGCTGCGGAAAAGGGGAGGGTCCCTCCGTGTCCCAGGCGACGGGGACGCCCTGCATCCCCAGCAGGCCCGCCCGAGACAGCGCGGGCGCGTGGCAGAGGGCCAGCGAGGCCACGGAGGGACCACGAACCAGGACCTTCCCCCACCCCATTCCGCATCTTTTCCCGGCCCTCGCTACCC
>SJYA01003206.1:2328368-2425334 GCA_006410615.1 Neotragus moschatus
AGGAAGTAGTTCACAAATCCACTCTGACCCTGCCTCCTGCATTTCTCTCCTACACCACTGTGACTTCCTCAGGGGTGAAGTGGGGTCCACCTCTGTTGGGCTTCCCAGGTGGTTGCCATGGGGACTGACTCCTCTGTGCACTCCTTGAAGGCGGGCTCAAGACCAGGCTTTCGTCTGTGTTCCAGGTACCTGTTCCTCCTGGCGGGAGGTGGCGCCCTGGCCGTGGCTGCTATGGGTGCCTTCGCTGCGCTGGTCTTCATCCCCGCCCTGTGCACGGTGGTCCTCCTCCACTCGCTTGGCCCCCAGGGTGTCCACAGGCCGACTTTCCTCTTTCAGATGACCTGGCAGACGCTGTGCCACCTTGGCCTGCACTATACGGAGTATTATCTGCAAGAAGCTCCTTCTACAAGGTAAAGCAGCCCATTCCTGCACTGGTGCCTAGCACACCAGGGTGTGCTTCCACCCAGATGGTGGAGAGGACCTGGGCATTGAGTTTGAATCCGAATTCTTCCACATCTCAGCCGTGTAATCTTGAGTGAATCAGTCAACCTCTCTCAGCCTTCATGTCTTTTTCTGAAATGTGTGTGTGTGTGTGTGTGTGTTGGAGGATAACAACACCTATCTTGCAAGCTTCTTCGGTTAGAGGTAATGAATATACAGTAAGTCCGCTACCCATGAATGAATTCTACTCCAAGAGCGTGTTTGTAAGTACAATTTGTTCAAAAGTCCAACAAAGTTAGACTAGGTACCCAACTAATACAATTGGCTATATATACTGAAATAGGTTTATAATACTTCTCACACAAACAATACATAAAAAACAAAAAAATAAAACATTTTTAATATTATGTATAGTACCTTGAAAAGTACAGTCCAACAGCTGGCACACAGGGGCTGACACTGAGCAAACAGGCAAGTAGAGTTACTGCCAGGAGGAGGGAGAAGAGGTGGGAAATGGTAGAGCTGAAGGATCATCGGCAACAGGAGACGGAGGGCAAGCTGCAATTTGACTCACACCTGATGTTATTGGAATGTATGTCTGCATCTTTGAAAGTTCGCAACTTAAAGTTCATATGTAGGGGATTTACTGTGTAAACCTATTCTAGTAAGGGGCTTCCCTTGTAGCTCAGTCAGTTAAAGAACATGCCTGCAATGCAGGAGACCGGGGTTTGACTCCTGGGTCGGGAAGATCCCCTGGAAAAGGACATGGCAAACCACTCCAGTATTCTTGCCTGGGAAATCCCATGGACTGTAGCCTGGGGTTGAAAGAGTCAGACACGACTTAGCGACTAAACTAACACCATCCTAGTACAGTACTATATAGCTGATTCTGTTAGTTGAGTACCTAGGCTAACTCTGTTGGACTTAACGAACAATTTGGACTCACAAATGCTCTCTCTGAACAGAACTTGTTTGTATTTAGAAGACTTACTGTAAGTGGAAATGTATGACTGATAGCCTAGTAACTACCATGAGCTTCCTACGTAGCACAGTGCCTGGCACCAGCTGTAATTATCATTGTGCCCGAGAAAGAGGGTGAACCAGGAGTCCCAGGCCCCCGCCTGCAGGTGTCTAAGCAGAGGACACACACCTCAGTGTAGGTGGTTTAGACACACAGCTGGCAGCCTCCCTGCTGTTTTTTGGTATGACAGGGAAGGTCCAAACTGTCAGCCTCTGCTGAATGAGTTTTACTTTCACTGATACTCAACTCTTCCATCCCGTAGAAGAAGAGAAGTCACCCAATCCAGGAAAGAAAATTAGGTGCCAAGTGAAGTCTAGGGACGTGTTTTCCTGATTCAGTGAGATCAGCAGGATTAGAGGGAAGCAGGCGCTTCTGCCATCCTGAGGGCTGTTGCTCCTGGCTCCACGGTCTCGTGGTGAACTGGAGTGGTGACCTCTGATTCTAGCTGCCATTGGTTCCTGCACTTTGCCATCCCTCTGCACCCAGGATCCTTTTCTTTATTCTATTTTCACCAAAGGCTCCAGGGCTTGCTTCTCTGAGGAGAAGGCACGATGGCGGGTGGGTAGGGAGTGGGGAGTCCTGACTGGGATGTGGTGACTTAGGGCTACCTGGGGGGCTGGAGGAGCAAGTCGAACAGGATCTGGCTGGATGGGAAGGAGGCTGAGCCAGAGCTGAAGTGGGAAGATGCCTTCGTGCAGAGGGCCGCGGACAGGTGGCTTCAACAATAGACATTTACTTCCTCTGGAGGCTGAAGCCCAAGGTCAAGGTGTTGGCAGGCTCGGCTTCTCCTCAGGCCTCGCTCCTTGGCTTGTAGCTGCTTCTCCCGTGCTTTCTCATGGTCTTCCCTCTCAGCGTGTCTGTCCTGGTCTCTTCTTCTAAGGAGACTAGTCACCGCGGACTAGGGCCCACCCTCATGACCTCATCTTACCTTAATTACCTCCTTGAAGACCCTAGCTCCAAATACACACATCCTAGGGACCTTCAGCGGTCCAGTAGTTAAGACTCCATGCTCCCAATGCAGGGGACGCGGGTTCCATCCCGGGTTGGGGAACTAAGATCCCACGTGCCACGCAGTGCAGCCAAAACCAAGCCAAAACCAAAACGAATAAACAAATTGAAAAAATAAAACACCCATATTCTGAGGTGCTGGAGGTTAAGACTCCAACATATGAATGTAGGGTGGGGTGGATACGGTCAGCCTTTAACAGAAGGTGAGTGAACAGGGGTTAGTGGCCGGTTTGCTTACTGTTTGATAAGTCAAGTAAGGAGGTCAGCTGTCCTTCAGTTCTCAGACACAGAAACCGCCTCGGTTGGGAAGCAGAACCATTTTCTCCCCACAGGACAGCAATCCCGATAGTCGAGTGTGCCACTGTAATTGTCATTAATTTTCTCCCTGGTAGTCTTGCCAGCAGGACCTTCTCTACTATGAGGGCGGAGCAGGAGGAACTCAGATGGTTGGTTGGGAACACGCCTCGAAATGCTAATGACTCAGCGCACCCACCCCGAACCTCTAGCAGGACTCACTGTTCCTCAGCTCAGATCCCAAAGCCTGCAGAATCTTTCATTTAAAAAAAATTTTAATTGGAGGATAATTGCTTTACAATGCTGTGTTGGTTTCTGCCGTACAACAACTCAAACCAGTCAAAACTATGTATATGAAAAGTGAAAAGTATTCGTTGTTCNACCCCGAACCTCTAGCAGGACTCACTGTTCCTCAGCTCAGATCCCAAAGCCTGCAGAATCTTTCATTTAAAAAAAATTTTAATTGGAGGATAATTGCTTTACAATGCTGTGTTGGTTTCTGCCGTACAACAACTCAAACCAGTCAAAACTATGTATATGAAAAGTGAAAAGTATTCGTTGTTCAGCCATGTCTGACTCATTGCGACCTCATGGACTACAGTCCACCTTGCTCCTCTGTCCATGGGATTCTCTGTATACATCCTACCTCTGGAGACTCCCTCCCACCCACACGCTGCTAACCTACTCCTCTAGGTCATCACAGAGCACCAGGCTGAGCTCCTTGTGTTACACAAAGCTTCCCACTAGCGATTCGTTTCACACGTGGTAGTGTATATAAGTCAATGCTATTCTCTCAATTGATCCCACCCTCTCCTCCCGCCACTGGGTCTACAAGACCATCCTCTACGTCTGTGTCTCTATTCCTGCCCTGCAAATAGGTTCATCGGTACCATTTTTCTATATTCCATATACATATGTTAATATATAATATTCATTTTTCTCTTTCTGACTCACTTCACCCTGTATAACAAAGCCTGCAGAATCTTACAGTCCAGATCTTCAGCTTCCTAGAGTCTCTTCATTCCTAAGGTTCTGTTTCTTCTGTGGCAAATTTCTCCCAGGTCCCTGATCCTAATCTTCATAAGCTACTCTCAGAGATAACATATTCAATGTTTCCCCCATAATATCCCTTGTTTTTCTTTTGTTTGCCTCTCTGACTAAGGATTCATCTCTCCATTTACCCTTCCATCCTGCTCAGAGGATCCTGTGACTCTGAATTAAGCCAAGAGTCTTTGGGGCAGCACTGCAGGCTATTAGACTGGTCTTGCGTGCTTTTTAAAATTTTTAAAAAAATGTTTGGTCACCCCTCCCCCCATGGCATGTGGGATCTTAGTTTCCTGAAGAGGGATTGAACCCATGTCCCCTGCATTGGAAAGTGGAGCCTTAACCTCTGGATCTCCAGGAGAGTCTCAGATTGATCTCAGTTGTCTAGAGCCACCCATTTCCCCAGGGATCTTGTTTGAGCAACTGGAAGGGGCTAAAATAAACTAGGGAGAAGGCAATGGCACCCCACTCCAGTACTCTTGCCTGGAAAATCCTATGGATGGAGGAGGCCTGTAGACTGAGTCCATGGGGTCACTAAGAGTCAGATACGACTGAGCGACTTCACTTCCACTTTTCACTTTCACGCATTGGAGAAGGAAATGGCAACCCACTCCAGTGTTCTTGCCTGGAGAATCCCAGGGACGGAGGAGCCTGGTGGGCTGCTGTCTATGGAGTCGCACAGAGTCTGACACGACTGAAGTGACTTAGCAGCAAAATAAACTATGGAATGTTTTACTTAAAAAAAATTATCTCAAAAAATAAAATTATCTCTTTCAGGTTCTGCATCACTCTCTCTTCTCTCATGCTCTTGACCCAGAAGGTCACATCCCTGTCTCTGGACATTCGTGAGGGGAAGGTGGTAGCACCATCAGGACGCATCCCTAACAAGAACTCTTTGTCTGAGCATCTGCGTGCGGCTCTTCCCTATCTGAGCTACTTGCTCTTCTTCCCTGCCCTCCTAGGAGGCCCGCTGTGTTCCTTCCAGAGGTTTCAGGCTCGAGTCGAAGGGCCCAGCAGTTTGTGGTCCAGGCACTCCTTCTGGGCTCTGACCTGGAGGGCGCTGCAGATCCTGGGACTGGAGAGTCTGAAGGTGATTGTCAGGGAGGTGGTGGGCGCGGGGGCAGGACTCGGCGGCTGCAGGCAGCTGGAGTGCGTCTTCGTCCTGTGGTCCACGGCCGGGCTCTTCAAACTCACCTACTACTCCCACTGGCTCCTGGATGACTCCCTGCTCCGCGCGGCTGGCTTTGGATCTGAGTTAGGTCGCAGCCCGGGTGAGGAGGGACTCCTCCCCGATGCGGACATTTGGACGCTGGAAACGACCCACAGGATAGCCCTGTTCGCCAGGAAGTGGAACCAGAGCACGGCTCGGTGGCTGCGACGCCTGGTTTTCCAGCAGCGCAGGACCTGGCCCTTGTTGCAGACGTTCGTCTTCTCAGCCTGGTGGCACGGTCTCCACCCGGGACAGGTGTTCGGTTTCCTCTGCTGGGCTGTCATGGTGGAAGCCGACTACGTGATTCACGCCTTCGCCAGCATGTTCATCAGCTCCTGGCCCGTGCGGCTGCTCTATAGAGCCCTGGCCTGGGCCCACACCCAGCTCATCATCGCCTACATAATGCTGGCGGTGGAGGCCCGGAGCCTCTCCTCTCTCCTGCTGCTGTGGAATTCTTACAGCAGTGTCTTTCCCATGGTGTACTGTACGTTGCTTCTCCTGTTAGCAAAGAGAAGGCATAAATGTAACTGACATCTTTCCCGTCCCTCCTCTCATACGCCCATGAAACAGACGTTAGAAAGTACCAGATGGCACCTGTGTGCATGTGTTTGCACTTTTCCATGATAAAAAATTGTGTGTTTTTTTTAAGTAATGGATGTATATATCTGATGTCTTGACATGGAAATCTGTGTATCTACTTTAATGATCTATTATTGATGCTGATACTGAGGATCCAGAAAGGAAAAAGACACGATTTCTTCCCTTAGGGGTTACAGTTTATGTGTGGAAGCAAAGCTTAGGTTTAATATGATACATAAAAATATAAGGCACTTTAACGGTTATACATGGAATCTAGAAAAATGGTACTGATGAACCTATTGCAGGGCAGGAATAGAGACGCAGACCTAGAGAATGGACTTCTGGGCACAGGGAGGGAAGGAATGGGTGGGATGGAGAGAGTAGCATTGAAACATATACATCACCACATGTAAACCAGATAGTGTGGGAAGTTGCTGGATAAATCAGGGAGCTCAACCCAGTGCTCCGTAACAACCTAGAGGGGTGGTGGGGTTGGTGGGAGGGAGGTTCAAGAGGAAGCAGTTCAGTTCTGTTCAGTCGCTCAGTCATATCTAACTTTACCACTGCATGGACTGCAGCACGCCAGACTTCCCTGTCCATCATAAACTCCCGGACCTTGCTCAAACTCATGTCCACTGAATCAGTGATGCCATCCAACCAACTCATCTTCTGTCATCACCTTCTCCTCCCGTGTTCTATCTTTCCCAGCATTGGGTGTTTTCCAGTGAGTCAATTCTTTGCATCAGGTGGCCAAACTATTGGAGTTTCAGCTTCAGCATCAGTCCTTCCGATAAATATACTGGATTGATTTCCTTTAGGATGGACTGGTTTGATCTCCTTGCTATCCAAAGGACTCTCAAGATTCTTGTCCAGAAATACAGAAGGCATCAATTCCTTGGCACTCAGCCTATTTTATTATCCAGCTATCACATCCATACATGACTACCGGAAAAACCATAGTTTGACTAGCCGGACCTTTGTTGGCAAAGTAGTCTCTGCTTTTAAATATGCTGTCTAGGTTGGTTATAGCTTTTAGCAAGTGTCTTTTAATTTTATGGCTGCAGTCACCATCTGCAGTGATTTGGGAGCTCAAGAAAATAAAGTCTCTCACTGTTTCCATTGTTTCCCTGTCTATTTGCCATGAAGTAAGTGATGGGACTGGATGCCTGGTCTTCGTTTTTTAAATGTTGAGTTTTAAGCCAGGTTTTTCATTCTCCTCTTTCACTTTCATTAAGAGGCTCTTTAGTTCCTTTATGCTTTCTGCCATAAGGGTGGTGTCATCTGCACATCTGAGGTTATTTATATTTCTCCCTGCAATCTTGATTTCAGCTTGTGCTTTATCAAGTCCAGCATTTTGCATGATGTACTCCGCATATAAGTTAAATAAGCAAGGTGACAACATACAGCCTTCACATACTCCTTTCTCCAATTTGGAATCAGTCTATTGTTCCATGTCTTTCACTTTCATCAGGAGACTCTTTAGTTCTTCTTCACTTTCTGCCATAAGGGTGGAGTCATATCTGAGGTTATACAGCTATATGTATACATATAGCTGATTCAATTTGTTGTACAGCAGAAACTAACACAACATAGTAAAGTAATTATCTTCCAATTAAACCTAAATTTTAAAAAATACAAGGTGCTGTGAACAAAATGGAAATGGCATCTACAGATGGTCTCCAACTTACAGTGGTTCAGCTTATGACTTTTCAACTTTACAAAAGTGCAAAAGCAATACATATTCAGTGGAAATCATCCTTGGAATTTTTATCTTTTCCTGGCTAGTAATTTATGGTATAAGGCTCTCCTGGGGTGCTGGGCAGGGCAGCCACAGCTCTCAGTCAGTCACAGGATCATAAGTAACTTGAAACTTCCCTGGTGGTCCAGTGGTTAAGACTTTGAACTTCTAATGAAGGGGCATGGATCTGATCCTTGATCAGGGAACTAATCCATGATCCTTGATCCTTGATCAGCCAAAAAAAAAACCACCTAGAATTTGAAAAATTTGATCTAAAAATGGCAAGACTGATATTATCTCAGAGAGATATGTTAATAAACTGAAAATCCAGCAGACTAGATAGATAATCACTTACATAATTAAATACTTTAAATTATTTAAATTACTTAAATACAAAACTGATTCATGAAATATATCCCATGAAGAAACCTATAACAAAAAGTAAACACTGTTTTAGTACAACTTTGAGGATCTGGTCCTTTTTCTTGGCATATAACTTCCTCTGTTTCTTCTTCTGTTAGGATTTAAAATATACTGAGAGAAAGAGGTCAGGACCTCCAAGTTCCAGTGAAGCAATGTCATTTTAACTAGCATTTTCCTAGCGCTACCACATCTGTGGGCCACTGGTATTGTTATCTAATTCATTTTTTTTCTTCAAATCAACTTTAACTTACCTTACTTTTAAAAACTTTGTTTTCGAGTAGTAGCATTGGCAAAAATTGCCTTTGGTGTATTAATTATATTCTCCTCTCGAGCTCACTAAAAGAAACTCATCCTTGCTTGAGTGAGAAATGTTTGTGTACTGCTTAAAATCATCTGCTTATCCTGGGATTACGTTTGTCCCACCAAAGAAAGAATTATACAGGTATCTAAGCTTCCAAAACAGAACATTTTCATCCTTAAAATATAAAATTGCAAAAAGCTTTTAATGTCTAAAATTTAACAAAGGTAATACTAAGAAGTTATGCTATATATACATGCATAGATCACTTAGAAAGTTATGTCAATATTACTTGCCATCATTAAGGCAAACAAACAGCCCCTGATCTCAGCACACAGGACTTAGTGCAACAAGCGTCAAGTGCCTTAAACAGATGGGATGAATGTGTTGTGCCCTTGACCGGTGCGGTTCTATACTTTCTCTCACTACACTCAATAGCCCAGAGGAGACAACGTGGACAAATGGGGTTTCCAGCATGGGGCACAGTCAAGGAGGATACAGTAGATAGCGTAGGGGGTGTTAATAAGAAGGAAAATAGGGACATCCCCAGTGGCTTAGCGGTAAAAATTCCACTGGCCAATGCAAGAGACACAGATTTGATCCCTGATGTGGGAAGATCCCACATGCTGTGGAACAACTAAGCCTGAGAGCTTCAACTAGTGAGCCCACAGGCTGCACCTATGGAAACCCGGGAGGCCTAGAGCCTGTGCTCCGCAACAAGAGAAGCCACTGCAACGAGAAGCCTGGGCACCAAACACAACTAGAGAATAGCCCCCGCTCACGGCAAAAGCTCGTGCAGCAACGAAGACTTAGCACAGCCAAAAATAAATACATAAAATGATTTTAAAAAGGAAAATACAGTATTGCTATATAAATTTGATAGCCTATTACAACTTTTTAACATCTTTTAACTTTTTGAATCATGTACATGTTGCATTTATCAAACCATACAGTGATAATATACAGAAATGCCACTGATAATACACAATAAAAATTATTTGAAGTGGTAGAACAAATCTAAGACCATCACAAGCACTGAAATGGCAATGTTAAGGATTAATCCAGAGAAACAAGTGGGATGGTGGTGCTGATGGTCTCATAAACTCGGAGAAATGTTAATCACTGCAGCATTATTTATTATAGAGAAAAATATTTAGTGTGAGGAAAATGGTTAAGGAGATTATGAAGGCCTCTTTCAGAGCTATTAAAAATAAATGGTGCTGGGGTCCAGCCCCGGCGGGTCCAGTAAATTCGAAGCGTGGACGGCATTGGCGTCTTGGAAGTGTTTATTTATTAATAGAAGATTAGATTAGGAAGAAATAGTGTAGTAGGAAAATTAAGTGGAGAAAAGAGGCTGAATAACTTGGTTTACGTGGAAAGCCAATAAAACCTCGAGACAAGAGGTTTGCACCATCTGCATAGCCCACCGGCGTCCTCTTGAATATCGGGGGGTGCCCCACCTTGGGCACCCCCTCGCGTGGAACTTAAAAGCCAGGACAAGTAAGTAGACATGGCGAGCCTCCACGCCCCAGATGGGAATTCAGCCAGAAATTAGAGTAAAGGGAGAGAGAGAAAGAGACACGGGGAAACCAGTCCTCCCAATGACTGGCTCCGGCTCCTATTGTCCTTCAAGGCCTTTTATACCCTTTCTGATTGTATATAGAGATCAAGGGGTAATACAAATTTATGCAGTGTTAGCAGCCCAAACTCTTATCAAAAACCAGGTTTTTCTCTCTGCATACCTAGCTGTATACACAAATCTTAGGTGATTTACATCATCTTCAGGCCAAAAGGGCCAATTAACATTTTATGGCTCTTTTCTGATAAGGGTTTGTTAACCAGAAGACTTATTTGTGTTAAAAGTGTTGTTCTTCCCAAAGTCTGGTGCCATTCCCAGAAAGCACTAAATAAAGTTACATTCTTACATAGCAATTTGTAACAAGAGGAGTACAGTGATTTATAACAAAGGAAAGGTAATTAACTCAAAAGTCTAGCATTGCTAACATCAAACCTACTATATATCTTTTCCCATATCCCGTTTAGATTGATTAACATCTTCCTGGGTGCCCAAAAGACAAAGAATAAGGAGGTCTGGCAGCTATCATTGAGTCAACAGTGAAATCCTGTCACCAATGGGATTTTTAGCCCTATAACTTTAAGATACTTCAAGCTTTGTGCCCCTCGCAGTTGGGGGCTGTNGTCTGGTGCCATTCCCAGAAAGCACTAAATAAAGTTACATTCTTACATAGCAATTTGTAACAAGAGGAGTACAGTGATTTATAACAAAGGAAAGGTAATTAACTCAAAAGTCTAGCATTGCTAACATCAAACCTACTATATATCTTTTCCCATATCCCGTTTAGATTGATTAACATCTTCCTGGGTGCCCAAAAGACAAAGAATAAGGAGGTCTGGCAGCTATCATTGAGTCAACAGTGAAATTCTGTCACCAATGGGATTTTTAGCCCTATAACTTTAAGATACTTCAAGCTTTGTGCCCCTCGCAGTTGGGGGCTGTAAGCAATTCACAAGCTGTAAAATATCTGGAGAAACTGTTAGGCAAATGAGAGCACTATCAGAGGGGGTTGAGCTGAAACACTCCTTTCAAATGCAGACGACTAAAGCCCTGAGTTAACTTTTTCCAGAGAATGTCAGAATTAGAAAAAAGTACAATGTCAGGCAGAATTCTTATTTTCTAGGTACACGCTCAGGAAATGCCAGGGAGAAACTCCGAGACTCGAATCGTCCTTGCCCATTGAGTCTGCCATATGACAGTGTCACGGGTGGAATCCTCATGCTGGCTCCTGGCAGCAGGCATATTTGGGTTTCCTTATTTTGGGGGTGTAGATGCTCAGGGAAACTCAGGGGGAATCTCTGAAATCCGAATCGCCTTGCCCATCGGATTTCTGCCACGTGACCGTTTCACGGGTGGGATTCCCACGCTGGCTCCCAGCAGGAATCCTTTTACATATTAAGTAAGATGATATCATTCTTAAGTCCTAAGTCTTCTAATAGCTTTCCATTTCATTCAATGGACCAGCCATAGTCTTTATAAAAGCTTCTATGGTTCTGATAAATTTGGTACTTCTGTGGCCGTATTTTCTACTACTTTCTTCCTTGGTCACTCAGCTCTAGCCACACTGACTTTATGCTCTTTCTAGAACAAATCTGACTCTCTACCTCTGAGCCTTTGCAGTGGGTGTTTCCTCTGTCTGGAACACTTCCTCAAGATCTCTCTCTGCTGGACTTCCTCAGCTCTTTCAGGTCTGTTATTTAACTTCATAAGTCCAATGACAAATTAAAATTGCAACTTCTTCATCATTCTTCCCTGCCACTTTTTCCTCAAAGCACTTATCACCATCAAACATATTATGTATGCTATCTCTCTGTCTCTACTTATTTTGTAATATCTATCTACCTATCTGCTTTTTCACTCTCTTCTTTCACCCTCATCAATAGGCTACTCAGTTCCTTTTCACTTTCTGCCATTAGGGTGGTATCATCTGCATATCTGAAGTTGTTGATATTTCTCCCAGCAGTCTTCATTCCGGCTTGTGAGTTATCCGATCCAGCATTTTGCCTGATGTACTCTGCAAAGAAGTTAAAAGAGTCGGACATGACTAAATGACTGAACTGAATTGAACTGGTTGAGAGAAGACAGAGAAGAAAATGGCAACTCACTCCAGTATTGTTGCCTGGGAAATCCCATGAACAGAAGAGCCTAGCAGGCTACAGTCCCCAGGGTGGAAAAGAGTCAGGCATGACTGAAGTATCTTAGCATGCACACATGCATGGATGAGGGTGGGGTGAGTGGTCGCAAGACCAATTAAGGGGGTGGTCATCCAAGCTGAGGCCTGAAGAATGAGGCTAAGGCAGCTTAATAAGAGTGTTCCAGATGGAGGGGAAGAAAAAAGAGGCCAGGAAGTTTGGACCCTAGTGAACAAGGAGCAGAATTCAGTGCCAGAAAGATGGCTGGGATCAAATTATTTAGGATTTGGGCTGTGGTAAGGAGTATGGAGCAGTGGGGTTATGAATGGTTTTAAAAAGGGCCTACTCTCTTTTAATATTTTTTAAAAATTTATTTATTGGCTACACCATGTGGGATATGGGATCTTATTTCCTTGACCAGGGATTGAGCCTTCACACCTTACATTGCAAACTTGGGAAAAGGGCCTACCCTGATCTGATTCTGTCTTAAGGTCTCTTTGAAAGGACCACTGAAAGGAGATAAGGTAGAAGGATGAGAATCAAAAGAGAACAATGTGTTGAAATGTTTTAGTTGCAGACAGGGCAAGAGATGGAAGTGTAGCTGGATATCGTAGATCCTAAGTAGCTAGATTTAAAATACATTTTGGATGCTGAGAGATCTTGCTTGTCTTAGATGTGGCAGGTGAGGGAGATCTAGGGGTTCAGAGAAAGATGGGGAATGGGTGGTGAAAGAAAAGGGTTAAACTAAGGATGACTTCTAGATCTTCAACTGAGTAACTGGGTACATTAGAAAGACTGGAGGAGAACTTGGCTTTGAGTGGATGAAAATAATTTTGGAGTTTGAAATGCCTCTTTCCATCCAAGTGGGAATATCAAATAGGCAGCCAAAAGCATGAACCTGGAGCTGACAAATGAAGTCTAGACAGGAGATTCAAACATGGCATGCATCAACATATGGATTCTTTTTGCACCAGTGTATGTATGGATGGGAGCACTTGGGGGATGAAGTGTAGATACAGATGAGACAAGGCCCAGGACAAAGCACACACATTTTAAAGATTTGGCAAAGGAGGGGACAGCAGCAAGAGTGATGAAAGTCAGGGGTATGTGTTATCATGAAAACCAAGAGATTTGTTTCAGTTGCTCAGTTGTGTCTGACTCTGTGACCCCATGGACTATAGCATGCCAGGCTTCCTTATCCTTCACAGTCTCCCTGAGCTTGCTCAAATTTATCTCCATTGAGTCGTGATGCCATCCAGCCATCTCATCCTTTGTCATCCCCTTCTCTTCCGCCCTCAATCTTTCCCAGCATCAGGTGTTTTCTAATGAGTCAGCTCTTCGCATCAGGTGGCTAAAGTTTTGGGACTTCAGCTTTAGCATCAGTCCTTCCAATGAATATTCAGGATTGATTTCCTTTAGGGTGGACTGGTTGGATCTCCTTGCAGTCCAAGGGACTCTCAAGAGTCTTCTCCAACACCACAGTTCAAAAGCATCAGTTCTTCAGTGCTCAGCCTTCTTTATGGTCCTACTTTCACATCCATACAGGACTACTGGGAAAACCAAGAGATAATACCATGGAACAGATGTGGGGTTGCTAAGCTATGTCTGGTCCTACTCAGAAGTCAAGTATGATAATGTGGTCATCAAACTTGGTACTTTGGTCAGGATCTCAGTGAAGGGATGGACAAACCAAGTCAGGCTACCTAAATACTTTATATTAGCTTCATCCCACACAGCCTAGGGCTTACCTGAGTTCCAGGTGCTTTGTTGAGTCCACTCAAGTATCCTAGGTGTGTAACTTCTCTGGCTCCCTGAAGATCTGGTCTGCCCCTCCCTCTCTGCTTTGAGGAAGTTGAGGCTTAATCTTGAACACAACCCAAAAAGAGAATATAACATGCTCCATGGGGCCTGCATGTCTCTAGTACTACTCCAGTGCATTATAACTTTTATATGGAAGATACTGAGGATAGAAGGATAAAGATGGCCAGAAACTCTTTGATATTCATCTAATTGAGAGGTGGGGTCCGTTACCCTTTTCCTGAAACTGAGGGCTCTATAGCTGCCTTGACAGAACAGGGCAGAAGTTTAAAAGTGATGTTGGGCCAATTTCCATTCCTGGCCTTAAGATATTGGTACCTTCTAAATCCTGTCTCTGGAAACACTTGCATTTGGAGCTCTGAGATGCTATGTAAAGAGTCTGACTTCCCTACTGGAGAGACTACATGGAAAGACCCTAAGATTACCAGGAGGATAAGAAGAGGCTACCTAACTGAGCCAAGCCTTCCAGGCATGTGAATGAAACTGTCGTGTGTTTTTCAGATCAGCCCACCTATTTGCTGAATACAGTCGAATGATTGATGTTTAGGGATAGAATTCCTAACCCATAAAGTCAAAAGATATATTAAAACATTCTTATTGTTTTGATCCATGAAATTTTAGGATAGATTGTTATGTAGCAATAGATAAGAGGAGCCCTAGGAGGCCCTTTGGGCATTTAGGTCCGTTTTCCTTAAGCAGAAGACCCACTGTCCTCTGCACAAGAGCAATATTGTTTCTTTGTTGCTATTTGAATTATCTATTTTTATCTGGTGCCAGTCAAATCTTTTTTTAGCATATAAGAGGCAATAAAAGAGAAAAACTTATTGAAGGAACTGTCAGTTAATAAACAGAATTTTTAAGTGAATGTGAAGAATAACCTAGTTTACCTTCTTGCCACAGGTCTGCTATTGTCTAACTCCTTACACCTGCAGTGGAACCACTGATGTACATTATGCTGACCTTGATTTTCTGTATCTTATTTTAGTGTCAAGTGTTGCATGGGTGATACCACAGGACAATGATGTAATTGATGGAAAAATGCCAAGAAACACAGTTAAAAGATGGAAAACTTATTTTATTGCAAAAGGCACAGAAATTTACCTCTAAGCAGGTAACCACAAGAATCAAACTGTTCACTATGCTCCCAGGCACAGGCTCAGGCTTTCCAAATTTCCAGGTTTCCCATGGGGACTCCAAAGAAGCATCAACATGGCCTAAGGATGTCAGTGGGTTCATTCTCAGGATTGGTTTGCCAGTTTGTTTGTTTGTGTCCCTTGGCCAGGGCTAGGACCAGAAAGAGGGGAGTGAAGTGGCCAGGGCACAGTTTTTAAGAAGGCACTCACAGGGTTGTGCAAATATAGGATCGGTGCCTGAGTGTGTGAGTGCTTCCGTAAATTTCCCACCAAGGGATCATACTCACCTCACCCAAGTCCAGTGTCTGCTCCCAGCCTCTCCCAACTGTTCTGGATTTCCTGTATGCCACCCCCAGCACCCCCCACCCCCCGCCACCAGATTCATATTTTTGAGTGATAGCTTCAGCAACAGGTGAAATTGTCAATTTCCCAGGCATCTCTGAATATTGAGAGCAGAACCAGGCTTTAGGTTTTCTGGAAGTCCATTTGCAGAAGCAAATTAATTTTTCTAGTACTATAGTTGACCAGAATATTTGATTTGAGCAGCCTTCCCCACTATGGTGGAAGAAAAAGCATTAACTGCACCTGAGATGGTCATATTTGTCCACAGATAACATTTACTTGCGGAGACAAGTTATTAAGTAACTCCCCTGCTGAGTTTGTTTCTCCAGGCCCTTTAATGGCTTGCTTTAGTTTTGCAAAATACCCTTGTTACCTGCTGTTGTAGTTATTATGGTGCATGAACACACCCTTAATCTTACCCTTAGGAACCTATTGGTTTTTAAAAGTTTGCTTTTGCCTCATGGTACACTGAACTGTAAAGTGAATTTCTAGGCTAGATTATAATCACTGTTTGCTAAAAGAGACAACTTTAGTTTCCAGTGTAATTTGGTGTGTTATCAGATCAGTTTAGTTGCTCAGTTGTGTACAGCTCTTTGCGACCCCACGGACTGCAGCATGCCAGGCTTCCCTGTCCATCACCAACTCCTGGAGCTTGCTCAAACTCATGTCCATTGAGTCAGTGATGCCATCCAACCATCTCATCCTCTGTTGTCCCCTTCTCCTTCTTTCAGTCTTTCCCAGCATCAGGGTCTTTTCCAATGAGTCAGTTCTTCACATCATGTAGCCAAAGTATTGGAGTTTCAGTTTCAGCATCAGTCCTTCCAATGAATATTCAAGACTGATTTCCTTTTAGGACTGACTGGTTGGATCTCCTTGCAGTCTAAGGGACTCTCAAGAGTCTTCTCCAACACCACAGTTCAAAAGCATCAATTCTTCAGCATTCAGCCTTCTTTATGATCCAACTCTCATATCCATACTGATTACTGGAAACACCATAGCTTTGACTAGATGGACCTTTGTTGGCAAAGTAATGTCTCTGCTTTTTAATATGCTGTCTAGATTGGTCATAGCTTTTCTTCCAAGAAGCAAGTGTCTTTTAATTTCATGGCTGCAGTCACCATCTGCAGTGATTTTGGAGCCCAAAAAATAGTCTGTCACTGTTTCCATTGTCTCCCCATCTATTTGCCATGAAGTGGTAGGACCAGATGCCATGATCTTAGTTTTCTGAATGTTGAGTTTTAAACCAGCTTTTTCACACTCCTCTTTCACTTTCATCAAGAAGCTCTTTAATTCCTCTTTACTTTCTGCCTTAAGGGTAGTGTCATCTGTGTATTTGAGGTTATTGATATTTCTCCCGGTAGTCTTGATTCCAGCTTGTGCTTCATTCAGCCTGGCATTTCACATGATTCTGTATTAAGTTAAATAAGCGGGTTGACAATATACAGCCTTGAAGTATTCCTTCCCCAATTTGGAACCAGTCTGTTGTTCCATGTCCAGTTCTAACTGTTCCTTCTTGACCCGCACACAGATTTCTCAGGAGGCAGGTAAGGTGGTCTGATATTCACAAGAAGCTTAAAGCATGGGAAAAGGTTGTCTCTGTGACTTCGAAACTGTGGCTGAAATAACATTGTTTTAGCCTTTGGCTTTTTTTTAAAGGAAGAAATCAGGTATATGACAAATCAGGCAACAATAGCAATAAGGAACAAGTTAAATCTTAAAAAAAATGAAATAGGTGATTGGGGATTGACAAAATACATACTACTGTATATAAAGTAGACAACTAATAAGAACTTGCTGTATACTCTCCTTAATACTCTGTATATGGCCTATATGG
Source organism: Neotragus moschatus (assembly GCA_006410615.1). Lineage (NCBI taxonomy): Eukaryota > Metazoa > Chordata > Mammalia > Artiodactyla > Bovidae > Neotragus > Neotragus moschatus. The sequence goes on from SJYA01003206.1 coordinate 2,345,260, forward strand.
GAAAAGAAGCTAAGAAAAGAGGGGATATATGTATATGTGTAACTGATTCACTTTGCTGTGCACCTGAAACTAACACAACATTGTAAATCAACTATACTCCAATAAAAAATTTAAAAAAATAAATTTTTTAAATGACAAAAAATGAAATAGGACTAACAACTGATAGAGTTAATCAAGCTGCAAAAATTAGGGCACATTAGAGAATCAGGTGTTTTAGTAACTATGGCATAGCAAGCTTTCCCTTTTTTCAAACACACATCTGCAAGGCATTAGCTCTATGATTAGAAATCTCAGTCCATTCTCTACTTTAGATTACATCTTTGTCAAATATTCTTATTACTTCAATCAGTTTAAATTTGTGAAAGTGATGATCCTTATAGAAGTAGGTCCTTGTATTGAGGTCTGATGCTAAAAATACCAGTCTCAGGGGCTTACTCTTTTCTACTCTAAAACTCAAGTTTTATGTCACCAAAAAGGAAGTTTTCTTTCCTTTCTATTCATACTCATTTGATAAATACTTTCATTAGGGAAGGGTATATAAAGTAATTTGGGCTTATGTATTATAGATACTCTGAAGAGGACAATTAATGAATTCAGAACAAGATGTTAATTACTGAGATGTCTGCCAGTCAAGTCACCTCTGATGAGAAACATACCTTGCATTGGTTTTTAATTTGCCTCCCCTATTGGCTTGCTTTATGTGCTATAAAGAATTCCAACTGTAATTATATATAGTATAGCATTTTATCTTACCTAGTATCATAATTTGCCTTCAACTGCTGCCTTAAAAGCTCTTCATCCTACTCTTGATTATGTTAATTTATCTAGAAAGTGGCACAGATGATGTATAGATGCATGCAATTGATTAATAATAATAAGCCTATTCTGAAAGTTTTATATATCAAAAGTGTAATACTATGCTGGTCTTTTTTCTTTTATGATTTCTTATTTTTGAACTATAATTGACATAGAACATTACACTAGTTTTAGATGTACAACATAATGATTCGATATTTTTATGACTTGCAGAATGATCACCACAATAGGTCTAGTTAACACTAATCACCATGTATGGTTACAAAAAATTTTTTTTCTTATGATGAAGACTTTTAAGATTTACTCTCTTAGCAACTTTCAAATATTATAGTAATAACAACTATAGTCACCATGCTATACATTACATTCCCATGACTTATTTTATGATTTCCCAGTGTGTGTATGTTTTTTTTCCAGAAATCTTTTCTTAGCAAAAGGTTATAAAAATTCTCTATTGTCTTCTAAAATTTTAAAGTTTTGTTNAAGAGGAGTACAGTGATTTATAACAAAGGAAAGGTGATTAACTCAAAAGTCTAGCATTGCTAACATCAAACCTACTATATATCTTTTCCCATATCCCGTTTAGATTGATTAACATCTTCCTGGGTGCCCAAAAGACAAAGAATAAGGAGGTCTGGCAGCTATCATTGAGTCAACAGTGAAATCCTGTCACCAATGGGATTTTTAGCCCTATAACTTTAAGATACTTCAAGCTTTGTGCCCCTCGCAGTTGGGGGCTGTAAGCAATTCACAAGCTGTAAAAAGGTTTGGGAAACTTAGGTAAATGAAAACATTTAAGTCAGAGGGTTGACAGAGGGGGTTGAATTGAAACACTCCTTTCAAATGCAGAAGACTAAAGCCCAGAATTAACTTTTTCAGAGAATGTCAGAAGAATTAGAAAAGGTGCAATGTCAGGCAGAATTCTTATTTTCTAGGTACACGCTCAGGAAATGCCAGGGAGAAACTCCAAGACTCGAATCGTCCTTGCCCATCGAGTCTGCCACATGACAATGTCACGGGTGGAATCCTCACGCTGGCTCCTGGCAGCAGGCATATTTGGGTTTCCTTATTTTGGGGGTGTAGATGCTCAGGGAAACTCAGGGGGAATCTCTGAAATCCGAATCGCCTTGCCCATCGGATTTCTGCCACGTGACCGTTTCACGGGTGGGATTCCCATGCTGGCTCCCGGCAAAATGGTTTTTCTAGAGGTATCTCTCGGGAGCTGGCTACGTGGATGTATGTGTTCCGCAGGTTATGAAAACCCTTCAAGCTATACACTTAATATCCATGCAACACACATATACACCCCCCCCAAAGATACACACACCAAAAAAAGATCCATGTGTTTCTGTATATTTTAAGTGAGTGCTTTTAATAATTAGGGAAATGTATATGAGAGAATGTTCAGCTTTAAAACGAGTTGGTAATGAAGTATTTTAAAGTGCAATTTGGTCTCTCCAAATCTATCTCCCTTTCTCCCAGGGATCATTTCTGCTCCTCTGATTGGTTACAACCAGGACATTTGCTTCCTTCTTTTTCTATTTCCATCTACCAGGAAGGGTTTCATTTAGCTGGAGAGTATAAAGAAAAAAGAAAAAGAAAAAGGAAAAAAAAGGCATTTAAAAAAAGAACAATGCAATTTGAGAGAACTACTCTAAGGAGAGATAGACCCTGGAACTGTCTGTCTGCAGGGGAGATCCTTGGGATCCCCAGAAGGGCAGAGAAAAGAGACTGTGTCTTCTCTCCCTTCCTGGTTTCCTTTGTTAGGACTCAGCTCTTTCAGTACTGGAGCCTTGGCAACTTTAGTTTCTCTTTCCGTGAGTTGCTGATTGTCACTCCCAAGACCTGCTCACAGACTCCCAAATGCCCTCAACATGTGACTGATAGCACCTGCTCATTCTTCTCTCTTGTTATTGACCTCATGGCTCTGACCTTGCTGCCAGAACCAGATTTTTTTTTCCCCCTCTTGTTTGATCTAGAAGTGGTCCCCAGGCCACCCCTACTTTCTATCTCTTTCTGGCTTGTATGTTGACAAATCATGCTTATCCTCTACAATGCAAGGAAATGGCCAGTGGCCTCTGCCCTGTGGGCAGTAGCCTGGTCAAGTGGATTAGATTCTGTGGGGCAAATACTAGAGTCAGCCCCTGGAAGGCATACACTTCCTGACCGCTGGCCTCCCACCTTTTGTGTGTGTGTGTGTGTGTGTGTGTGTGTGTGTATGTGTGTGTGTGTGTGTTAGTTGTTCAGTCATGTCCGACACTTCATGATCCCATGGACTATAGCTGGATAGGTTGCTCTGTCCGTGGGATTCTCCAGGCAAGAATACTGGAGTGGGTTGCCATTCCCTTCTCCAGGGGATGTTCTTGACCCAGGGATCAAACCCAGGCCTCTGCATTGGCAGGTGGATTCCTTACTGTCTGACCTTTACCAGAGAAGCTTTGGCCTCCTACCTTGGTATCCGCCAAATTACTCTAAAGGGTCTGCGAGGAGCCCTGACAGATCCTCCCCACAGCCCTCCACAGGGGACCTCGTCTTGTTGCTTGAAATCCCTAAAAAGGGGATAAGCCATAACTGAAAAGCTCAGAATTCTCGTGTTGACACAATCAATAAACAATCTGTAACAATGAGTAGGAGAGGGTTTTATTTGAACCAGGCTGAGGACTAGCTCAGGAGGGCAGTCTCCAGTAAGGAGGAAAGTGGTCTGGAGAAGCATGGTTTTCCCTATAGTTTTATATCGTGTCAAAACGTAGAGCCTATGTCAAACATGACCTTTCTTCAAGGTTTCAATAGATGGTTACAGATTAGCACGTACACAGTGAGTCAGCAGGACCCTGGCTCTGGGAAGGCAAGCTTATCTTCAAAGGAGTGGAACGTTGGCATCACAGGAAGGGGAGTTTATACGGGCAAAAACCACAAGGTTACAGTTAGATGAACTTTTTATTAAGAATTACAATTGGAACTGGCAAAAATTAAGGATACTTGTTGAATAAGAACTGATTGGGGCCCTAGTTACAAGGGGAAGAGGTCGAGACCACAATTTTGCAGCCAGCAGGTGTTGTTCTGAAGACAGCTGGTGGTGTCCTTGGGCTGGGACAGTTTAAAGAAAGTTCATGTTCTCAGAGAGGCAGAGAGGTGTCTGAGATCAGATCCTCAGTGGCCACCATTTTTATACACGCAAATTGTGATTACTCAATTATAATTTCAATTTGTCATCACAAAGAATATTTTTAAGAAATATTTTAAGACAATATTTAACAAAAATAAGCTACAAATTTTGCCTTCCTAAGAGGACCAAGGAACTATAGACACCATTATTTGTCTGTTGAAATAACACTGCCTTAGTAAATATTCCATGAAAACTTGAGGCCACCTCTCGCCCTATTGTTTTGGATCCTCTAGGCTCACAGGCCAGTCCCGTTCCCCGACTCGCACTGGCATTCTTTTAATCTGTTGGCAGATGCCATGACCAAAAGGCAGCCAGTGGCTCTAAATGGGCAACCAGGTTTAATGATCCACCTCAACTGTTCAATGCCTCCAAAGGTGATGATCCGATCTGGCTTTTTTCTATCTATGTAGTTTTATATAGCAAACTGTAGGATTCACACATACACGTCCATCCTGTTGACCTGTCAATCTTTGACTCATCAATTCAGTGAGAATTATGGAAAAGGAGGCCCAGATGGAAAGTGTTGAGGAGTATGTCCTGGCAAGAATTTGGAGATCTTGAAAGTCGAGTTCTACCTCTGCCCAAAGGATGGAACTCAGCCCACGTGACTGACATCTTGCAGGCAATGAGTTCTTTTCCTGGTTACCTGAGAGACCCTGGCAGCCAACCTGCCAACCCTAGGTGAAGGAGAAGGGATCAAACAGTGAAGAACAGGTTGATGGTGAAGCAGGTTCAATGGCTGTGAAAGAAGAGATTTGACAATCGTATTCACGGGAGCATGGTAGAGACCAACAGATTATGGGCATGGGCATGGCAACAACCAATTGCTAGAAAAGAATAAATGGCATTCGTGAGTAATTATCCTGAATAAATGTCAACTATTAGTCTAACAGATTCAAGTCACTTCCAACAGATTCTTCTTTACATGTTTTTATAAGTTAGCAGATGGTACAGAAAACTTGGTTTCCTCTAATCTCTGGGTTCAGCACTGATAGATGAAGGGGCAGTGATTATTTTTGATATGAACTTTCNATGTCAACTATTAGTCTAACAGATTCAAGTCACTTCCAACAGATTCTTCTTTACATGTTTTTATAAGTTAGCAGATGGTACAGAAAACTTGGTTTCCTCTAATCTCTGGGTTCAGCACTGATAGATGAAGGGGCAGTGATTATTTTTGATATGAACTTTCTCAACTGTCCCTATTTCCAAAACAATAAAACTATGCAAAAAAATTGAACAGAGGCTTCACCGAAGAACAGACACTTCATTTTTGGCTATTAGGTATCATGCTGTTATTCATAATAACACCAGATTCAGAGCACTTAAATCAAAAAAAGAAATTAAAGTACAGGATAAGAGAGTTAGGGACAGAAGGGAAATAAGGGGAGAGTGGTCAAAAGAAGGGCGCTGATCTGTGTTTCTGAATTTTACTTCCCCACTCTCAAGACTGGGCTTCCCTGGTGGCTCAGACAGTAAAGAATCCACCTGCATTGTGGGAGACCGGGNGGAGACCTGCATTCAATCCCTGGGTCAGGAAGATCCAATGGAGAAAGAAATGGCAACCCACTCCAGCATTCTTGCCTGGGAAATCCCATGCACAGAGGAGCCTGGCAGGCTACATTGCTTGGGGTTGCAAAAGAGTGATTAACAACAATTTCTAAAAATTTATTTTTAAAAATTGATGTATGGTTGATTTATGGTGTTGTATTAATTAGTTTCAGGTGTACTGCTATATATACATATATATATATACACACACTTTTTCAGATTCTTTTCCCATATAGGTTATTAAAAAATACTGAATATTGTTCCCTGTGCTATACAGTAGGATCATGTTGCTTATTTTACATATAGTAGCATGTAAATGTTACTTCCAGTTTCCTATTCACCTTTCTTTTCATTTACTTTGTGGTTTTGATGTCTGGTTCCAAACATCTATGGAGTGAATAAGTGCTGATGGCAGCCATGTATTGTTCCAGGTGGGAATCTAAGCATCTCATGAGATGGTGTATGCTTCTCCCCTTCTTTCCACCCATGCAGACAGCAGGTTCCAGGTTCAGTCTCAGGACAGGATGCCACAGGGAGAGAACACATTGCAGAAAAAGGTGTATCAATAAGTTTACTGTATTCATCATTATCTTTGAGTCAAATCTATTGTTATAGGAAGAAGAACCCTAACGAAAAATATAGTGTTTTCTCCAGGGTTCAGTTTGGGGGAATCCTAATTGGGTTTTGGTGTGAGAAATGTAAAACATTCTGTGACTTGACTTCATCACTCCGATTTTGTATGACGCTTGGCAATACCTTCTGGGCCAACGGATGGCTCCAGTACTCGGAACTGTAAGCACAGAGGTCTTTTTGTTCTGTCAACTGTTCCCCTGGAGGTAAATTCTATGAATCTGTCTTCTTCCATTGGGCTCTCCTCAACTGCTCAGTTATCCCTGCCTGGGAGCGCCCCTTGGAGACCCCTGGGTGGAGCGTCTGCCGCTCTGGAGTGAGCACTCTGCCTAAGGGTAGCTGCAGTGTGTTCACTGCCAAAACAGACGTGCTGCCAAGCAGGGTCTCTTGGTGGCTGGCCTCCTGGGCTTGGACGTTCCTGTTCTCCCTACCGGAGGATACAGTTCTTCCTGCCCTGGAGGGCGTGAGATGGGGATGGGCGTGTGTCTGGTGCAGGTGGGCCTGCTGGCCTGGCTGCTTCTCCTGAAGCACCCGGTGTAATCCCCTTGTGACTTTCCTCTCTGTACGTTGCCGAAGCCTGTCCTGGCCCTGGGTTCCACCACTTGCGGTGGGTCCAGGCCTTCCCAGCAGGACCGCCACCTATTACGGTAGTGCTTACCCACGCACCTGCCACCGGTGTTTCAGGAGGCAGCTTCTCTCTTCAACTCAATCCCTGACGGTCTCATTTTCTCAGGGATTTCTTAGCTTCACATCCACCATGACTTCCCCTTCTTGCTTTAAAAATGTCTGGCAATGTATTTCTCTATTTTTAAAAAAAATGTGTACCACATCTCAGTTCCAAGACAGGAGCGGAGGGGGCAGTAGGATCACAGGTCCTTATCCACCGGAAGCACGTGTCACAGCAGCTGGCAGGGTCTATTAGAGTCAACAGATCTCCTGATTTCCCTGAAGTACCGCGACACTGACAGGGAACAAGGTTAACAGCATTTCCACGAGGTACTATGAGGCTGACAGTGATGTGTCTGCAAATGTATTATCTAAAGAGACTGCATTTTCAATTTGTCTCCTTGTGTAAGAAGGAACCGTTTATCAGTACAGAGGACTGCTACGAGAAACAGTAAGAATGGCTAACGTTGAACAAGCACAACTGCTGTGAGCCCTCTGCATGTCATCCTGAAACCCCACAAGCACCCTATGAAGTAACTATTATGATCACCCTCCTTTTACGGATGTGGATGTGAGACCCAGAAAGGACAAACACGACACTTGTGTGGCATGTATCTAGTGTAAGGAAGAGCTTAGAGCCAGGCAGTCTGACTCCAGAGCCCACAGGGTAACCTCGAGGACAAGACGTGTGCTACCTTGTCACTCCTCAAGGAACTGACAAAGCAGTTACAAGGTCGAAGGGTCAACAGTGCTGTCTTGTCTGGTAATGGCGTTAAACACGGCAGATGATGGTATCCCTAGGTTACACGTGGATGTAACGAGCCAGTGGTTGGGATACGGCGTCCACTTCTGCCGTTTACTTTTCACACCCTCCCTCGTTACCTCTCCTTCACCCCAAGCCCTGACATGCACAACTGACAATTGACTCTTTGTTCCCCTGCACAAATACATCAGTGGATCTGCCTGATCATTTAAAATATACCCTGAGTCTCACCTCCTCTCACATCGCCATTGTACCTGGGACCCAGAGATCAGGGTCAGAATCAAGAAGCCCCTGCGATCACTGCTGCCACTGTGCCTGCCGCCTCCGGTACCCCAGGGAACCGAGGAACCACGGCCAGGACACTGCCCTGGAGATCCGCTCCACGACCCTGCCTGCAGAAGGCCAGAGCAGGACAGGAAACTCCCTGCACTTCAGCTTTGCTTCCCTAATCGTTTCTGCCGGTGAAGCCACATACTTCTCATACTTTGGCAGGCATAGGATCAGCTTCCTGTGGTCCATTCTTGCGTCTTAGCTCACTCGACTTCTAGCTCCAAGAGGGACCCCGTGCCCTCATCTTTTTATGTTCCTCAATAGTATCTAGAATGCAGTCCTTTAGTATATAGGTTTCACTGGGAACAAAGAACTTTTCCAGGCTGGAGCTTTTTTTGGGGGTGGCCACACAAATTGTCTTGTGGGATCTTAGTTCCCTGACCAGGGACTAAACTTGAACTCAGGCCCTGCAGTGAAAGCGCAGGGTCCTCACCGCTGGACAGCCAGGGAATTCTCAAACCAAGCTTTTCTTAATCATTAGGAGACTAACATCCTTCTTCACTGCCATACTCATAACTTGGTTTTAGAGCTAATTCTTACCTATGTTTTGGAGCATGATGAAAATAAGGAAAAATCTATCCAACTTAGTTTAATTCCAAGAAATTGTTCAGCTGTGAACAGTTTTAGAAACAATCTTCAAATGTTCAATGTAAATATACCTAGCTTTCAGGAAAACATCTGCCCAGTTTGGAGGTTCACAAGTCTACACAAGTTCACTGACACTTATTCCACACTATACATAATATTAAACATTAAACTGATTTGACAAGAGAAAAAAAAGTTTCTGATATTAAATGCCAAACCATAAATCTAAATTATAAAATACTGTTGTTTAGTCACTAAGTAGTGTACGACTCTTTGTGATCCCATGGACTGTAGCCCATCACACTCCTCTGTCCATGGGATTTCCAAGGCAAGAATACTGGAGTTGGGTACCATTTCCTATTCCAGGGGATCTTCCTGACCAAGGCTTCGAACTCATGTCTCCTGTCTTGCAAGTGGATTCCTTACTGATGAGCCACTGGGGAAGCCCTATAAAGTACTGGGTTGGCCCGAAAGTTCATTCATGTTTTTGGTAACATCTTACAGAAAATCCAGAATGAAACTTTTTGGCCAACCTAATATTAATGCTCTTAAAAATACATATGGGAATACTTGTTTGTTCTATAAAATTTTATTCTATTTANTGAGCCACTGGGGAAGCCCTATAAAGTACTGGGTTGGCCCGAAAGTTCATTCATGTTTTTGGTAACATCTTACAGAAAATCCAGAATGAAACTTTTTGGCCAACCTAATATTAATGCTCTTAAAAATACATATGGGAATACTTGTTTGTTCTATAAAATTTTATTCTATTTATTTGATGGTTTCTATGGCTATAAACTGTGACAGTTTTTCTTTTATAGTATTAGCTATTCTACTGAAATAAAAAATTCATGAGTTCTCCTTTTAGTATTGCCTCTAAAAACACAAAAGAAAACAGAACTATAATTGAAAGAAGAATGTTCTATGGTCTTCATTATTTGAATCCCACCAAATCATATTAAAGCAGACTCTAAGACCCTATAATTTGAATTTTTTTAAACATATAATGAGATTATAAGTAGGACAATTTGGGACAAGATTGTTTTTAAGATTCATTTTTGATAAAAGAAAACACTACTTTTTTCTGTTCACACTGTACCACACAGATCAAATTTTTTTTTAACATTTACCTGTTTGAAATGTTTGCAAAAAGCAAAATGCTCTATTGACAAACAATAATAAATTACAATAAAATGTGAAGTCATAAAAAAGAGTTCTGAAAATTAAGAACAAATATAACCTTGACATTAGATGGTCAGAAGCCTTGTTATGTCAACAAAACCTTCTATGGCTGTTTTTTTAAAAGGTTAGGTCAAAGTTCTACTCCACCAAATTACCAGTCCTTTGACTACAGCTCAATATCATATGGCTTCACTGTACTATTTATTACTACAGTTTCATTTTTATTTCGGAACTGAAACTTCTGCAAGATTAACAACTAATGTCCTCCCTGCTTTATAGCACATTCTTAAAATGGATAATGCACTTCAGCAACTGAAGTGTGTTGTACGTTTTCATTTCAAAAACACCCACAAACTAAAGCGGATATTTAAAATCTTTATTGTTTCATCATCAAAAGTTCTCTTTCCATAGAAGAATGGCAATGCAGGGTCGGTGCATATTCTATGGAAAATTCAGCCCTCAAGTAATTTTAGCCTAGAAATCAGAGACAGTACTATGTCAAGCTAGTGTGCAAGGTCAAAGACACAATGCTGCCAGGGCAATTATTATACAGAAGAAATCCGCAGCTGCCAGAAAAAGTCTACGGCCAAGTAAATAAGACAGTAGCAGTGCACCGCACTGACATTCTAGAACAGAAAACAGGGAAGGACCAGAGGCTGTACTTTTGGCAAAAAGAAAAACTCAAGTACATCACAGGCACTGAGTTCCCAACTCTGCCTCCAGCTGCCTGCTGAGCAGCTGTCCCTTCGTCTTTAGGCCGATGCGACAGCCACACCCGGGCATCTCATCCTGCTGCCCACCTCAGGGCTCAAAGTAACAACTTGGGTTGGGCAAAGAAGCCTTGAGGCATCTCTAGTGGAAAGTTGAACAAACCCACAATCTGCTCCCATTTTTTTTGAGAAATCAACTTTATAGAACGAGATAGTTGTCATGATTACTGTTTCATCTGAAGGCAAAACAGATTTTTAGGTAAGTATACTGAAAAACCATACAAACAAATGTCCTTAACAAAACACTGTCAGACCTGGACTACTTTGAAAATTCCTGAAATAAACACTGATCATTGTGGGAGAGGCAAGTGGCCATGACAACTTGATCATGCCTGGTTACTGGGAATCTGGGGGTCAGGTTTGCGTCTGAAGCTGCCACACAGCTGGATTTGGCTGCTTTGCATGAATTCACACAATCAAGGCCATTTATAAAAGGAAACAGTGTATCTCTGAGGGTGAAAGAAAAAAAATGTTGAGAAGTACACAGGAAACTCGTCTTAAGTATTTTAAAAACACGTATGATACAACCTTAGGGAGTAAGTACTACCATTCCCATGTTCTAGATCTTCAGTTGTTAATATATGACTGGCAAGACCAAGAAGTCACTTGTTAATCACCTCAAGGCCTTCCGTGTGGGGCAGGGACACTCTGAATGTATGGCAGCGCACTCACGGCTCATTTCAGGTGTTACTAAACTGTATGGGAAAATTGACTGAATATATACAATGCATAAAATAAGTCACAGGAGGAAGCAGGAAGAGGTATTCTAGTATGTAGGGTGCAAACACACACTTTCCAGTGTCAGTAGCAGTTCCACGTGTGTCCCTTTACCCATGTAAAACATGAAAGCCCGAAAGAAGATCAAAAATTTCACTTATAAATAGAAACAGGATTTAAAAAAAATGGAATTTCAACCTCGTTTCTTCCTGCAATGCAACTCATTCTAACTATAATAAAGATAAATAAAAACCATGTCTCAAAAATCTGTTTTTACACCCTTACCTTTAACCCTAAGTTCTTCTAGAAACTGAGAATAAAAGCACTCCTTTGCAATAATTCCATAAAATAATTTTCAATTCACAAAACACCTGCTTCCTGGCAAAACCAGCAACTATTATGGAGGGCACGGCATTAACACTTGGCCCCTCTGAGGTATAAACGCAGCTAGATTTGCACTGAGTATACAGTCTATAAGGTATGCTAATGGTCTGCATGTTTGCATAAAATTGGGAGTGATGTCATCCTGACTGAAAAATTTATTTTTATAACTATGTGTAGTAATGGAGGTTAAACAATTTTAAGGGAAAAAAAATGTATTTAGCCCAGTAATAGCCAGCAGAACTCTAATGCCTAACCAATGCAAATGGTTATTACTTTAAAAAAATGTTTAACATTGCATATTGATTAAAAAAAAATAAACAGGAAAAACATAAATATTTTAAAATCAGCAGGACACCACAGAAAGCATACTAGAGATAAGTGTGAAATCAGTCAAGCTCCTCCAAAAGAGAAAATCCTTTTAATCCTTCAGCAAGTCTCTGTGAAAATAGTATGCTTACAATACAAGTGAGAGGGAGCACCTGGAACACCCCCGAGAGGCCTGCTCCACTGCTCAGCATCACTGCCCTGTCTCCTGTGTGCGCGGACGGCCGAGAAATGACAAGAAGTCCATGTGACAAGAGTTCAGTGATTCCTTTCACCACTGCTGCCAGCTGAAGTCATCATTGCTTCCAAAGACCAAGAAAAAGCCCAGGATAGTTGCAAAGATGACAGTGTTTCCTGTGAGGACGAGTGCACAAGCTCCCCACTGGATCTATGGATGTAAGACAGAAATGCTCAGTTAACAGACATGAAAAACAACACGGGAACTAAAAGTGATCGAGGCTCCAGTTGTACGCCAACCACGATCCAAAACAAAGACTTGTAGTAATGACTGACACTGCTGAACACGTAATGGCTGTTCCTGTAGACCTGGCTGTTCCTGTAGGCCTGTGATTCTTTTAGAGAGACAGAAAGGCATGGAAGATAATCATTTTTGAAAAGCAAGCTTGACTTCTGGGTTATGAAGAGGCAGCACAGAATTCTACGATTTTCTGTTTTCAGAGAAGTTTGCTTCAAATCTTCCTTAGTGAATCTAAAAATTTTACCTGGAGAGCAGACTACATTAGAGCATCAGAGATACACATGTGCTCGTGTATGGTCTATTAAAGAGGCGGGGGGAGTCACTGCCCTCTCTGTGTGGAAGGGTGGCCAGCCTGTCGTCTTTGCCGTCTCCATCTTCCCAGACACGGAGGAGCGAATCTGACTGGTGAGTCAGGGAGGTCTCTTCTATTCTTTGGTACCTTCCCACCTGCAAAGATTTGCTCGGGTCTTCAATGTTTTAAGCTGTACAGGGTAGGCCTTGGGTGGTGCAGCACTGGGTGAGTCCATGCCCGCAGTTGTTACCTATCTAAGTTCTTGGCTGCACCATGTGGCATGTGGGATCCTAGTTCCCTGACCAGGCATTGAACCTGGGCCCCTGTATTGGGAGCATGGAGTCTTAACCAGTGGACCACCAGGGAAGTCCTCATGTGCCCAATTCTGAGAGTGAAGTACTGGCATGCCAACCACTGCTGTCAATGCATTCTAGTATTTTTACCAATTAACAACAACAAAAGTAAGATTTTTCTCTCTCATCTTCTAAGTTCCTATGTCTCTCATCTCTTTTTCATTTTATTTAACAGACTTTTATTCCGAGAAAAACTGAACATAGTCTATTGCAAAATCGTGAGTAGGAGAATGCTGTCACTTACCAAATTTGCTCTGGCAAACACGATAGGGAGGCCAAAAGCTGAGACCACAATGCCCGTTGTAAGAAAGATGGCAAGCTCCTTACAGGCATTACTCATAGCATCTGTATCGTCTACTAGTCTTCTTGCTATGCAGTATGGAATAGGTGAAAGGACATAGAAGAACAGAACAAAGAGGGGCCAGTATTGGCTAGAAAAGGAAAAATACGTTAATATAGTTTTTGCTGTCTTTGTCCTTTTCCTACACACAGAATATATTTTTTTTAAAAATAAGGACCAAAGTATACTGCAAGGTACAAATATGATATAGTTTAAATATAAGCTATAAGCTGAACACCAAAAAAGAGAAACATTTTGAGTCACAGTATTCCTAAAGTCAACTATGATACAATGATTAAATATTTCTTAAATGAAAATGCTTTATGATTTGTAACAGCTGGAATTAAGGCCCAAAATTAAAATTATTTTTAGGTTATAAATAAAAAGGCATATGAAAAATGGGATTGTTAACACAGTAATTTTTAAAGTTCAAGATTCATAATCTTGACTTCTAAAATCCTGCTTTGGCATGAAGCTGGAACACCCCCAAACTTTTCCTTAGTTCACTAGGAACTCCCAAAGTACTGCATACAGAAAATGAACTGAAAGTAATACTGAAGACTTTCAATCAGAATGTCAACTTTATCACAATAAAAATCATCTAGCTATTGTATTGTGCCTTGTCCTTTCCTGGTTTGGATGATATAAAACACTTATGTAAGATATTACCACTGGGAGAAGATGGGTGAAGGGTGCCTGGAACTTCTCTGTGCTATTTTTGCAGCTTCTTGACAGTCCATCATCGTTTCAAAATAAAATGTTAAAATGAAATAGATGACTTTTAAAAGTGCTATAAAATACGTATCGTAATGGAGATTTGCCTGTACTCAGAGGCTCATGATAAGCAAAGATTTATCTATGTGTTTCTCCTAAAAATCTTTTGCTATGTATTTTGAGAATGACAACAAAAAATTACAAATGGGCATAAGTTTAAGGGAAAACACATGCAAAAAATACAAAAGGACAACAAGTGAAAAATCAAGGTTACCCGTGTCTTCCCTGTCTTCTCTTTCCCAGTTCTACTGGTGTGGGTCTTTCCAGATTCCCATATGGATAAACTTTAGAGATACGAATGAATCATTGCACTTATAAATTTAACAAGATAGCCTGTTTAACAGATTAGCAATCACGGCTCTTTCTTGTCCCTTATAAGACGACCTGGCATTTCCATCAGCGGATGTACTAATTTACCATTTTTCTTTTGATAGACCTTTAGGATGCTTCCAGTTTTCTTGTTGTTGTTGGTATTATAAACAAGGCCACCATGAACATCCACACTCTGCCCTGACTACACATATCTTTGTAAACATCGCAAGTAGATTTGTGTGAGTAATTCTAAGAAGTGGAAGGGTACGTTTTGAGAGCTACAGGCAAACTGGTCACCCAGGAGACTTGTACCGGTTTGAACTTCCACCCAGAGTACATGACAATGCTTGTCTGTCCTATCTTTTACCTTTGCCAATTGATTTCATGTAATTTAAAAAAGTTTTTGTATTATTTATTTATGACTGTGCTGGGTCTTCCTTGCTGCGCACAGGCTTCTCTAGTTGTGGCAATCGGGGACCACTCTCTAGTGCCACGGCTTCTCTTGCTGTGGAGCACAGGCTCAACAGTCGTGGCACATGGGCTTAGTTGCTCCGCAGCATGTGGGCTCTTCCTGGATCAGGGATGGATCTCCTGCATTGGCAGGAGGATTCTTTACCGCTGAGCCACTAGGGAAGTCCTAATTTTGAGTGAGGTTGAGTATATTTTCATGTTCTTATTAGCAAACGGCAGTCCTCTTTTACATGTTTGTTGTTCATTTTTCTATTGTACTGTCCGTATTTTTCTTACTAATTTATCCTATTAATTTAAAAAATTTTCTCTGTCCTATAGAGTAATTGTTTACATAACTTTTTTCTTTGTCAGTTGCTCTTGACTCTGCTTACAGTTTTTTGTTTGTGTTGAAAAAGACATCTTACATTTTCTTGTCTATAACTTAATCAATTGGTTCTCCAGATGAAGCAGTAGTGATGGGTTAGCATTTCGCTATCTGGCCATTAAAAACTCAACAGTAGTCAAGGAACAATAGCCAAAGGCTTTTCGACATGCTGCTGTCCTAAAATACTTTCAAACAAATTTTAAGTGAAGACTTAAAAGTTTATCCTTAACAAATGTCCATTTCTCAGGTTTACTTCTATTGCAGTCAAAAAACAAGAAAAGTGTTTTAACTTTAAAAGTCGAAAAATTTTACACTTAGACACAAAAAGACAAAAATGTCACATACTTGTATATTGGGAGGGCACATCCAAGCATTAAAAACATCAGTCCAATCGCTCCTCCAAAGGACAAGCTAATCAAAGCTGCAGAGTAAATAAAAAGTCAAACAGAAACAGCAATTAAATCAACATTTATTTTTATTAACATTACTATTAGCAGTCAGAATATTCCCTGAAATCCCAAAAGCAAAAAGCAAGACAAAACACAAGAAAAAAGCAAATGTATTAGTGACTCATCTTCAAAAGCTGGCGTTATCTTGTCTTGGAATAAGCTATTTGAGGCATCTTCAAAGCAAAATACACTGATACTGATTTTCAAAGCCCTAACAGATGGCCAGCACATCGCCAAATTCCCAAATTAATGGTCCCATGTCAAAGGAGTCCCATCCCAGTCTGCAAGATCAATGATCCTCCAGCCCTCAGTACGGTATTAGTTGTCTAGTCACTAAGTTGTGTCCAACTCTCTGTGACCCCATGGACTGTAGCCCACCAGGCTCCTCTGTCCATGGGATTCTCCAGGCTAGAACACTGGGGTGGGTTGCTATTCTCTTCTCCAGGGGATCGTCCCCACCAAGGGATTGAACCCGAGTCTCCTGAATTGCAGGCAGACTCTTTACTGCTGAGGCATGGGGGAAGCCCAGTATGCTATGACATTTACTCCACATATCTCTACAGTTTTCAAAGCAGTCTTTGGAGAAACTCTGCAGTCACCTTTACTGGACTTCAGAGGCCTCATCTATGGGAAAACCTCTCCTGATCAGCGACTGTTTCCTACACATATGCCTCTGGCAGGTACAGATGAAAAGTGTTCAAGGGTACCTGTAGTCAATAATCTCAATTTTGCTACAGATCTTTAAATAGCTTGCAAAACGACAGCCAGATTTCTTTCCCTAAGCTGCTGCACATGAGAAAATATTCAGGATCACAGGTACAATCCTTCAGTTGTATCACCATTTTAAGACATCACAAGCCACAGATGCATTCTGTAGGTGAAATACAGTTTCTGAGGTCGCACACACAACACACACACACTCCTATATAAAGCATATATTTTATAAAGTGTTTTCACATATATCAGTGAGTAGAAACAATGTTCTTGAAAAAGTATAGTTAATCAAGTCTAGAATTAAGCAAAGAAATAAATGATCAAGTTGAGTTCCACAGAACCTCTATTTCCGCAACTAACAGTGGCTAAAAGAATAACTTTCCTTTTTTGTCCAATGATGCAGTCTATTAACCTTAACAGAAACATTAAAATTCAAAAGAGCTGTCGAAAGTCTACAGGTTAGCAAGACAAGACTCAACATATATAAACCAAAATTAACACTTAAGGGGTTAAATGCTGCTCATGATTAGATATGTCTCTGAATTAAAATGGTCATAATCAAGGACACTCACAGACATGGGAGCTGAGCAGATTTAGTTTTCATTCCGATCACTGATGTAGGTCATGTCAACCCTGAACACATTTACTTCGTCCTTAATGCCATTAGATTTTCAGTTGTACGAGGAAAAGAAAAATAAAAATATCTGCACTTTAATTTGTGGCAAAGGAGGAGCTTTAAGTTTCCACGGGAATGCGACGTCAACAGTGAGGTAAATACCGAGTTTACCATGTTTTGTTCAGTTCAAGACAGGTCCTCAGAAGCTGGTCTTGCTTGCGAGGACACGCATTGACCCCAGGCTGCACCCCTTGGCCTCTGCAGCTGTACTGGCCTTCTTTCCCTCCCTGGAAGTCAGCAGCTCTCTCAACCACAGGCCCTTTGCGTATACTATCTTTTCTACCCCAGATACTTTTTCATTCACTCATTTCATTCAAGAAATGTCTACAGAGAGCCAAATACCTAACAGGTGCTGGGGTGGTGTTAACGAACAAGGCAAGGCTGTGAACAACTTAGGAGCTTGCATTCTTATCCCAGCTCTGGCCTCTTTCCGCCACATGAGCTCCTGCTTTTCCTTTAGATCTCAGCCCAGTTACCTCTTCCTCAGTGAAGTTTTCGAAAAGCCCCTGACTAGACCCATTACCCCTATTATGTTTATTTATTCCTTCACTCTGCAAATATCTACTGAGTGCCCCCTGAGCGCTCCACACTGTTCTTGACACTGGAGACAGGGCAATGAAAAGAAATTAAAACTCTTGCTTTCATGCTTATGTTCTGGTGGTAGAATAAAGTGATTTTTTTAAAGTAAACAAATGTCAAATGTTATTTAAAAAACAAAACAAATCAAAACCAAGGGCGTAGGAGTGTTATTCTAGATATATCGGCCTGGAAGCCATCTCTGATGAGCAGATATCTGGGCAGAGATCTACGTGAAATGAAGAAGTGAATCAACCTTGTGGCTATGTGGGGGGACATTTCAGGCTGGTGCACACGTGCGGAGGCCCTCTTTGCTCTGGTGTGCCTCCCCTGTGCTCATTTATCACAGCAGCCAGGTTTTTTGTTTGTTCTCAGAAAAAATATAATTTTATGTCATCAATTGACTATTTCCTTAAACTGAAGCGTAAAATACATGCTTGGTAAACAAAGATTAGTAGAGTAACTGATTTTGAATACATTTAAGCTATCGAATTACCATGACATTTGGACAACCACACATGAAAATGGTTCAGTATAAATGTTTATGCAATGCTATACAGATTTGTCTTTCCTTCTAAGCTGTTCATGCCACGAGAGCAGAGAACAGAGGTTTGCTACTGATTTTCAGGCCTCAGCTCTTAACACTCCATAATAATTATGTGTGGAATGAACGAAAGGAGGCTGGAGGAAAAGAGAGAGGGTGGGGAGATGGAAAAAAGAAGACATGAGAAGAGAGCCCAGTGCAGCCGAGCAGAAACAGTTGCAAGTGAGAGTCAAGAGGCACTGGGGCCCAGTGCCTATCAGCCACTTACTATCTGACTATGTAAGTCATCCGAGCGTCAGTACTTTCTTCTATAAAATAAGGATTGGACTAGATCTAAAATGCAAATAATTCTATGAACACTAAGATACTTGTTACAAGACATGCTGAAGAAGTAAAAAAAATAAAAATAAACAAAACCAACTCCGGTTTTTGAAAGGTAACTGCCTAACAGCTCAGTTCATAACTATAGTAACATCTTATTTATACAAAAGCCATTTATGTAGACTATAGCTTATAAACCTGGAGGAAACAGAGAGACCACACAGATGTCACAAAGCCCACATGTTAAAGCTAACATTCTTTACCCTCTTATTCAGAAGTTACTTATTTGATTTTTGTGACAATTGTATGTTGGAATGAAACCTTTTATTTTAAAGGATCGCCTATGCTCACTTATACATATATATTTCAATAGGCAATTCACGTACCCAGAACAAAGTTAAGTGAAAAGTAACCTTCCTTTCCCGGAAGCAATTACTGTTATCTGTATCATTTGAGCACAAAATTTTGTAAGCTTACTTTGCTTCCCATATTGAAAATGATGAGAAACAGGAGGGAGAGCTGCAGATAAGAACTGCCCTCTGATTGGAGGGAAGAAAACTGGAAAAAAAAAAAAATTCCAGTTAAATCAGGCATAAAAAAATCTCAAAAAGCACACCAGATTTGTGATAGTCTTGGCCAGGAGATTAGCAACCTTAGAACTTGGTTGCTGTGGTTAACACTGTTCTATGACAGAGAAAAATTACTTATATTCTTATCATCAAAAAAGTCTAAATTCTTCTTAGTATGCTCTTAAAAAGTTAATGATGTAGAAAAAACAAACAAGGAACTGAAAAGATAAGATTCAGGTATCCAAAGATTCCTTTGTGTGACATCTCACCTCCGGGTCATACTGGATAAGATAAATACCAATGGGGTTAGATAAACTGCTCAAAAAGATTTCTCAAAAGTGTAAAGTTCCTCCAGTCTTATGAATCAACAACCAGGTTGACATATATACAAATCTCGCCATCTGTGCATAAATGGATGTCCTAGATGACAGACCAACAAGGCAAAATTTTACACTGTAATTAAGTGATGCAACATTCAGAAAGCAATGCTCAGATGAGTCTGGTTTCTGCTCCTAAAGCCTCCAGGTTAGGGGTGGAACAGGCCAATTATCTAAACTCTCAAGACACTGAGCGTGGTTTCTGTGATTACAAAAAGATTGGAATAGGAGAAGGGACCTAAACTGGGAGTTACCAGAAAAATCCAATATGTAACAAAGTAGTAGACAAATGACTTGAGTCCAGGATTCAATTGAAAAAGTATCCACTTGCAATGCGGGAGACCTGGGTTCGATTCCTGGGTTGGAAAGATCCCCCGCAGAAGGGGAAGGCAAGCAACCCACTTCAGTATTGTGGCCTGGAGAATTCCATGGTCTGTATAGACCACGGGGCCACAAAGAGTTGGACACGACTGAGTGACTTTCACTAACATAAAGATAGGTTAACAGGAAGAAAACATCCTGATAACAACGACAACAATCAGAAAACTGTAGTGAAACCAAAAGTGTAAGTACAATTCCATCTGAGATACTTTCTGTGATTAATACTCACCAACCCATAATTACAAAGTTATTTTCTTGAGAGAGACTTAATTGACACTACAGAAATGGGGAAGAACTGGGAAACTGGCAACATCCTAAAAATCACATTTCTACCATGACTTTCACACAAGTATTTTAAAAGGTGTGTTATAGTTCAAAAAGACAGGAAAGCTATCCCGGCTGCTCAACTGACAAAGTTTTCTACGGGAAATGTTTCCAGATATTATAAATAAACAAGAAACAGTAAACATGTGACTCTGGGGAAGAAGCTCAGCAAAAGCTGTCCTTGAAGAAAATAAAAAAAAAGAAAGAAAAGAAAACACTGTTACTGAAGTTCTTCACTTCCTGCTTGCCTGCCCTACAAAGCCGCAGGTCAGGAAATCAATGCAATTCGTTGTCAAGAATTAAGTTGAAANGCCATCTCATCCTCTGTCGTCCCCTTCTCCTCCTGCCCCCAACGCCTCCCAGCATCAGGGTCTTTTCCAATGAGTCAGCTCTTCGCATGAGGTGGCCAAAAATGTGAGCACCGCTCATGCTGCTGCTTCTATTACAGTGAGGTCCATTGCATTACATAAGCTTTTCTCATTGGATCCAAAAAAATACATTATATTTTGATGATGGTACATAATAAGTGATTTTTAAGAAAAAGTTATTTTATATCACCGTGTTATTAGAATTTTCTAACGACATTTGATGGGAACGGTAATATCCCATATAATTAGTATGTATGTGTGTATATATACACACAGACAGTTTTTTCCAGTTAGTAAGTGATGCATGCTGTTAAATTGGAGTGATGTAAAAAATGATTTTCAAACAATGAAAACATCATTTTTGCTTTGTGGAGTAAAGATGTTAAAGCATGGAAAGTGTACCAGTATTGGAGTAGTGATTTGGTGATGGGAAATGACTGTGTTTTTGAACTTAAGCAACAGATTTATTATTTTTTTTTAGCTTCTTATTTCTGTTTTTAAATGCTAAAAAGAAAAGGTGTTATTTGTAAGTACTTGACTTTGATTACTCCTTTGATGTTGATGTTTTACTAAAAAGTCAAGTTGTATTTAAATGTCTGTACATTTTACATTTGTATTTCTAGAAAGTTTTATATAGATAGGAGACTTTGATCAGAATTATAATTTATAAACTGGATTAAAACATTAGTTGAACCTTCAGTCCTTTCTTAAATAAAGAAGTGAGGTTTACAGATGAGTCAAGGGAATGAAAAAAAGGAACCAAATTTAAATAAATGGTGAACTGCTTCCTGGTAGCTCTTAGTCTGCCTGCTTTATAAAACTACTGTTCTGGAACAAAAGGCACTGAAATATTTTCAGAGTAAACACAGTCTTAACTACTTGGCCTTAACTTTCTTTTGAGGAACTGTTTGTCTTTTGTTTGACTTTGCATGTACTTACTTTGTCCTTAGCTAACACAAAGCAATAATATGCCCCCAAAAGAAAAATTGTACCAGTTCTAAAGAGTACCTAAAAATTTTCAAAATTCTTTATTGAGCTATTTTGTATTTGTTATTCTTCTGGGTGTTGGGTACATAGCAGTGAACAAACAGTGTTTTGCCCTGAAGGAGTTTACATCTGTTGAGAAATAGACAATAAACAAATCAGGTAAAAAAGTGTTGTATTGTAAATAGTGGTATGTGTTTGTGTACTCAGTTGCTCGGTCGTGTCTGACTCTGCAGCCCCATGGACTGTAGACCCCCAGGCTCCTCTGTCAGTGGAATTCTCCAGGCAAAAATACTGGAGTGGGTTGCCACTTCCTTCTCCAGGGAACTTCCTGACCCAGGGCATCAAACTTGCATCTCCTGCATTGGCAGGCAGGTTCTCTACCACTAGCACCACCGGGGAAGCCTGAATAGTGGTGTGGACGTTGATAAAAATAGGATAAGGAGGACAGAGTATGTACGTAGAAGCAGGGAGTTTGAAAATATACATTAGTCAGGGAAGAAGTCACATGTAAGGTGATAATTGATGAGAAATCTGAATGGATGGGTGTGCTATGACCTGTTTTATTTTATTCTACTTTATTCTATCTAGTCGTGTCAGGAGGATCCCTTGGAGAAGGGTTAGGCTACCCACTCCATTATTCACGGGCTTCCTGGTGTCTCAGACGATAAAGAAATCTTCCTGGAATGTGGAAGACCTAGGTTCCATCCCTGGACTGGAAAGATTCCCCTGGAGGAGGGCATGGCAATCCACTTCAGTATTATTAGCTGGAGAATGCCCATGAACAGAGGAGCCTGGCAGGCTACAATCATGGGGTCACAAAGAATAGAACACGACTGAGCAGCTAAGCAGAGACATTACTTTGCTGACTAAGATCCGTCTAGTCAAGGATATGGTTTTTCCAGTAGTCATGTATGGATGTGAGAGTTGGGACTGTGAAGAAATTGATGCCTTTGAACTGTGGTGTTGGAGAAGACTCTTGAGAGTCCCTTGGACTGCAAGGAGATCCAACCAGTCCCTTCTGAAGGAGATCAACCCTGGGATTTCTTTGGAAGGAATGATGCTAAAGCTGAAACTCCAGTACTTTGGCTACCTGATGCAAAGAGTTGACTCATTGGAAGAGACTCTGATGCTGGGAGAGATTGGGGGCAGGAGGAGAAGGGGACGACAGAGGATGAGATGGCTGAATGGCATCACTGACTCGATGAGCGTGAGTCTGAGTGAACTCCGGGAGTTGGTGATGGACAGGGAGGCCTGGCGTGCTGCGATTCATGGGGTTGCAAAGAGTTGGACACGACTGAGCAACTGAAATGAACTAACTGAGCAACTAAACACAGGACACACAACACACGTGTGTGTGTGTGTTTATGTATATATCTAATATGACCTGTATTTTAGAGGCTCATTCTGCCTGCTCCTTGGAAAACAGATCATAGCGGGTGAGGGTGTGGGGGAAGCTGGGAGGCCAGTGAAGTTTCAAGAGAGGTGATGGTTTGGGCCAGGGAGAAGCAGTAGAGTTGATGAGAGTGGTTGGCTTCTCACTTGTTTTGAATGTAGAAATGACAAGATAATTCTGCTGGATTAGACATAGGGGTGGAAGGAAGAGAAAAGAGAAAGATGACTTCATGGTTTGGGGTCTGAGTGGCTAGAAGGATGGAATTACCATTTCCTGAGATGGGGGGTTGTGGGAGAATCAGGTTTGGGGGAGTTTGGTTTTGTTCGCCTTAACTTGAGACCTCCTGTGAGTAAATTTCGATTTGTGAGTCTGGATTTCAGGGAACTCTGTGTGACCCTTGACTGATGTGGAGTAAGGTTGTGAGCGTTTTGTTCTTAGACCTTGGGTTAGTTCAAGCGTCTGTAACAAAATAGCATACACTGGGAGCAGCATTTATTCCTCGATTTCTGGAGGCTGAGAAGTCCAGCATCAGGTGCCAGCATATTTGGTGTCTGGTGAAGCCCCTCTTCCTGCTCTGCAGATGGCTCTCTTGTTAATGTTCTCACATTACAGAGCGGGGGTGGGGAGATGGGAGCCCTGGTCTTTTCTTGTTCTTACAAGGGCACTGATCCCATCACTGGGGCTCAATACTCATGACCTCATATAAAACTAATTTCCCCTCAAAGGCCCTGTCTCCAAATGCCATCTGTTGGGGATTAGGGCTTCACATGCAAATTTTAGGGGACACAAAATGTAGCAACGTTTAGGATCTCCAGGAGGAAAGATGCTGTGGAGTTATGGTAATGAAAACCCATAGGTATGTGTGTGCGTGCTAAGTTGCTTTAGTCGTGTCGACTTTGTGCCACCCTATGGACTGCAGCTGGCCAAGCTCCTCTGTTCATGGGGATTTTCCAGGCAAGAATGCTGGAGTGAGTTGCCGTGCCCTCCTCCAGGGGATCCTCCCAACCTAGGGATCGAACCTGCTGCATCTCTTACCTCTCCTGCTTTGGCAGGAGAGTTTTTTTTTTTTTTTTTTTAATCAGTAGTGCTGCCTGTGGAGAAAGCAGTGGCACCCCACTCCAGTACTCTTGCCTGGAAAATCCCATGGATGGAGGAGCCTGGTAGGCTGCAGTCCATGGGGTTGCACAGAGTCGGACACGACTGAGTGACTTAGCAGCAGCAGCAGCAGTGCCACTTGGGAAGGCTAATATTTTTCATACTTGATCTCCTATTATGTGTCAAGCACTCTGCTGGATAATTTTAGTAAATCATATCTAAGCTTCACAGCCAGTTTTTTGGTTAATCTCATCTTAACTTTACTGGTAATTTCTATACAGGTAAGTAAAGTGACGTGGCCAAACTATAAGCAAGTTGGGGTTGGGAATTTAGTTCAGTGTTCTTTGCATTATCTCAACCCTTGTGCAACAAAGTCAAGTTGTTATTCCTGTTACTTAGTTTAGTAATACTTTCTGATTTTTTTAAACCATTGAACATTTTCATTGTTACAGTTTTTTACTTAGTAGGAGGTAGTATGGCACCCCACTCCAGGACTCTTGCCTGGAAAATCCCATGAACAGAGAAGCCTGGAAGGTTGCAGTCCATGAGGTTGCTGAGGGTCGAACACTACTGAGCGATTTCACTTTGACTTTTCAGTTTCCTGCACTGGAGAAGGAAATGGCAACCCGCTCCAGTGTTCTTGCCTGGAGAATCCCAGGGACGGGGGAGCCTGGTGGGCTGCTGTCTGTGGGGTCGCACAGAGTCAGACACGACTGAGGCGACTTAGCAGCAGCAGCAGCATGGGTTTAATATACAGTATTGTATTTTAGTGTAGGTTTGGGAAATCTAGATCTTTGGCTCACGTGAAATTAAGTTTTTATATAGTCTTAGGTGGATTTTATTCTGGGGCTTCCCTGATGACTCAAATGGTAAAGAGTCTGCCTGCAATGTAGGAGACCTGGGTTCAGTCCCTGGGTCAGGAAGATCCCCTGGAGAAGGGAATGGTAACTCACTCTGGTATCCTTGCCTGGAGATTTCCATAGACAAAGAGCCTCGTGGGCTACAGTCCATGGGATCACAGAGTTAGACACGACTGAGTGAAAATTTCTATTTCTCTTTCTGTAGATGGGTTTTATTCTAATTGTATAGTCAGTTATGACAAAACATTTATTAAAGAAGGCGTCCTGTTTCTACTAAATTAAAAAGCCCACTTTATCTTGTATTGAATTTCTATATAAATCTGGATTTATTTCAAGACTTTCTTTTGTTTCATAATTCACTAGTCTATTTCTGTTACTATTCATACCATTTCAATTATTTTAATTTTATAGTAAGCTTCATCACCTTTTTTTTTTAATTGATATATTGACTGACAATGTTTGTTTTAGGTGTCAACATTTTTTTTTTTTAAGATTGTTTTCCATTTAAAGTTGTTACAAAATAATGGCTCTATTTCCTTGTGCTGTGTAGTAACTATCCTGTTAGCTTATTAAAGCAACATATTTTTCAGAAAATTTTTTGGCTGTTTATAGACATTACTTTTTCCAAAAGCCTTTAACATAATTTCTTTCTAGTTCCAAGGAAGCCCAGTTGGGTTCCTGATTGTGTGTGCCTTAAATTTATTTAGGTTTTATTTATGTATGTATTTTCTTATATAGATCACATATTGACCTTAAGTTTGTTTCTAGATATTTTATGGATTTATATAGTAATTATATACATATATATAGTATATATATGTAATTTGTCATATAAAAATATAATAATTTGTCAGTAATTTGAGGTAGGCTTTAAATTTTCTTCTGTAACTAGACATTACAGTTATAAGAAGAGCTTTGGCCTTTTGGTAAGCTGACAAAATATCCAACCGTCTTGTCAAATTCTCCTAATAAAACAGAGTTATCTTCTGGGAAGTTCTCTTGGATTTTGTAGGTTCAACAGCTCTAAATAAAATGTTAGTTCTTCTACTCTCTATACCAAACATGGCAGACAGTGTTTTGACGATTTTTCAAAAGCTGTTTTCTTCTTTCTTCTCCTTGTCTTTCTCCATGTACATATTGGAAAAGTCAAATACTCATTTTACTTGAATCTCTTGACACTAAGTGATCTTGTCAATGTACTGGAGGAATTCTGGGGAAAGTATCTGTAAGTTTTGATGGAAAATTATTAATCTTATTTATCTGTTTTCTTTCAACCCTCTCTTTTTTAAAATGATGAAATACTTTTATATCAGTTACAGGCCATAAGTAAATCTTTCAGTATAAACCTTTTTTAAATGAACTTTTCCCTATATAGTAAAAATAACATTACATATAACACAGTTAAGCCTAATTTCTTAATATCAACTAATTACTTATTCCATATTCAGATACCACCGTTGTCCCTAAAATGTCTAAGCTAGTTTACTCAAACCTGGGCCTGGTCTAGGACCATGCATTGCATATGATTGAATTATCCCTTAAGTCTTTTGAAAATATAGAAAGGTCTCTTTTTTCCCATGCCCCTGCTTTGCTTGAAGGGACTGGGCCAGTTGTTCTTCAGAATATCCTACCTTCTAGATTCTGTTTTCCCATGGCATTGTTTTGGCTAGTAAACTGAATGCTGGGTTCAAAGGACTGATTAGATTCGTGTTAAATACTTGGGAGGTTACATCACTGGAGATGGTGTAGTACAATCTGTTCTACCTTTGGCAGTGCTGAGTTTGACCACTGGATTACCGTGGTTCTATTTCTCCCTTGTGAAGTTACATTTCCCCCTCTTGTGACTGGAAAGCACTCGTGTAATATTACTTGGCACCATACCAGTATTCATTCGCTTAACGATTTTAAAACTAGTTAGTCCGAATCTGAATCTGTTTCTTGCAGTTCAGTTCAGTCGCTCAGTTGCGTCCGACTCTTTGCGACCCCATAAATTGCAGCACGCCAGGCCTCCCTGTCCATTACCAACTGCCGGAGTTCACTCAGATTCATGTCCATCGAGTCAGTGATGCCATCCAGCCATCTCATCCTCTGTCGTCCCCTTCTCCTCCTGCCCCCAGTCCCTCCCAGCATCAGGGTCTTTTCCAAAGAGTCAACTCTTCGCATGAGGTGGCCAAAGTACTGGTTTCAGCTTTAGCGTCATTCCTTCCAAAGAAATCCCAGGGTTGATCTCCTTCAGAATGGACTGGTTGGATCTGTTTCTTTAGTGGGTTGTAAAATGAGGATTTTTCTATTTCCTCTGCTTTTATTGACTGATATTCTTCAGTAAAGTTGAGATGATCTATTGTTTCAGATTATAGTTCTGGCTAGAGAGTCAGGATAAACATTTAATTTAAAATCTTTAATAACTAGTTTTCAAATTAAGGAAGTGATTGATTGTTTCTCACTTTATAGACAAATGAGTTTTTGGCTTTCTCTTTGAGTATTGCTATGGATTCTTGGGTTTTTATAGATTGAACATGATTTGCCAAGTACAGTCACTGTCTTGCTGGTCCATCTTGCTTTTGGTGTCTTAAGATCTTTCTAATCCCAGGATCATAAACATATTCTGTTGTGCATTTTTCCAGTATTTTTAATTGGTTGTATGTTTTATGGTGAGTGTTTAACCGTCAGGGATTAATTTTTAGACATTGTGCACAGGATGATCAATTTTCCTAATCCTGTGGTAGTGTTACTGTAGGCTTAATAGGTTTAATTGGGGCTTCCCTGGTGGCTCAATTGGTAAAGAATATACCTGCAATGCAGGAGACCCAGGTTCACTCTCTGGGTGGGGAGATCCCCTGGAGAAAGGGAATGGCAACCCACTCCAGTATTCTGGCCTGGAGAATCCCATGGACAGAGGAGCCTGGTGGGCTATAGCCATGGGGTCACAAAGAGTGGGACACACTTAGTGACTAAACCACCATATAGGTTTGATTACATATATAATTTGTTAGCTTTAGTCCAGTTTTCCTTTCTTTGTTACTGGTTTTCAGCTGTCTTTTTACTATTGTTTTATATGTTATTATTTTATATTATTTTTAGTTTTGTTTTGNTAGCCATGGGGTCACAAAGAGTGGGACACACTTAGTGACTAAACCACCATATAGGTTTGATTACATATATAATTTGTTAGCTTTAGTCCAGTTTTCCTTTCTTTGTTACTGGTTTTCAGCTGTCTTTTTACTATTGTTTTATATGTTATTATTTTATATTATTTTTAGTTTTGTTTTGTTAACAATATGGCCAGTAAGTCTCAGCCTAGTCTAAATTATTAAGCTTTTTTTGGTAAATAAGTATAGATAGGATATGTATTTGCTGATGTCAGAGGATATCTATGATTAGGTGGAAAATCATGGGAAGACTCATGTGCACTGTATGATTCAATTATATAAAAATAAACAAGAATCAAAACAGCTTCTGTGTATGTATCTGTTTGTGTGATCAAGAAGCTACTTAGTAAGCTGCTAGTTTTGGTTATCATAGAAATACGAAGTTGGAGGAAGAGTGGATCTCTCATTTTAAAGGGAGAATGAGTTACTTTTAGACTTTAAAAAACTATAAAATACATAGATATGTTTCACAACTATATATGAGTTGGGGAGATGATCTAGGGATGTCACTTCGTCTCAAGTTTCCATGGACTGCTATTCAAGAGCTGCCATTTCCTGTTCCTTTTAAGGATTCCATCATGTGCGACAGGTTGGTTCTCCGTTTTCTCACCTGCTGGTTTGGAATTTGGCTTATACTTAGGACTAACTACTAGTCCAGGGCTTCCCTCACAGCTCAGTTGGTAAAGAATCTGCCTGCAATGCAGGAGACCCCAGTTCAATTCCTGGGTCAAGAAGATCCTCTGGAGAAGGGAAAGGCTACCCACTCCAGTATTCTTGGGCTTCCCTTGTGGCTCAGCTGGTAGAGAATCTGCCTGCAATGAGGGAGACTTGGGTTCGATCCAAGGGTTGGGAAGATCCCCTGGAGAAGGGAAAGGCTCCCCACTCCAGCACTCTGGCCTGGAGAATTCCATGGACTGTTTATTATAGTCCATGGGTCACAAAGAGCGACTTTCCCTTTCACTAGTCTGCTTCTACCTTTTGGAATTCTGTTGCCATCTCCTTTTCTGTTTTGTCTCACCTTGTTTATTCATGTCATCAAGACAATTCGTTTACTGTATTTTCAGTGGGATTTGAGAGGCAGCACATTCTGCTAATTTGACAGGTTGATTATAGGGAATTGAGTGCTAACAAAATTGTAGAAAGTGATGCCTGCTTCATCTGTAGCAGTGAACAATAGATGGCTTCCATCAAGCCTCCTGGCATCCACAGAGCTAATCATGGGGCAGTGGACAGTGTCAGAAAAACCTTGAGCCCCGTACCTGTCTGCTAGCCAGAGCGTGGTCTGATTGAAGCTCTACCCTCCGGGTCTTGCTTGAGTCCTCCTGGTTGACAGAACCAAGATCTCTTTCAGGAACTGTAGCTTTAAGAGGTTTTAGGAGTCTTTTAGCTTTGCAAGAAGTAGTACCAATTTGAGGGAAAAATGGATGCTGAGTGAATCAGTCCCCAGTCTCTCCCATCATAATCCAAGGATGATAAGTAGGAAGATTTTTCATTTTCCAGTAACACTTTAGAACTAATTTATGTACATCAGTGGTGGACATCATCTCCTTGTTTTGACGTCTTCTTTTTAAACTGCTTTGTCGGTGTGATTTTTAATTTGTGAGATAATGTAACTGTTTCTAACTTTTTAAATTTTTGAAATATTTAAAATATTTAAATACGCAGAAATATACAAGGAAAATCCCATATCCTCACCAGCCAGTTTTATTGAATCTTCACATTTTACTCTATTTGCAGCAAGTCTCTTCCCACCTGCAAATAAAACATTAGAGATAGAGAGCTGAAGTCTCTTCTCTCCCTCTCTCCTCAGAGATACTCTGCTACTGAGTCATTCCTATGTGGTTTTCATATATTATTATATACATGTGTAGACTTCAACAGTAAGGAGTGCTGTGTTGCCAGTTTTCAAGGTTCATGTAAAGCTATCCTGCTAAACATTCTGCAGTGTACATTTTGCCTGAGATATTTTTACTGTTTCTGTTGTGATACATAAATTCTAGTTCACTCATTTTAACTGCTGTAGATTTTGGGACTAGGCCAAAATTGTATTAAACCTGTTGACAGACATTCAAGTCATTAAATATGCTCCAGGAGCATTCGGGTATATTTTTTGCTTTTTAAATTAACCATCGATGTTGTCATACAGTAGTACAACATTTCAGGGTAATGTACTTTTGCCTCTGATTTGCAAAAATTATGTAGAACTTAGGATATAGAAGCTGTTTAGGGGGCATCCATCCTGAAATGAAGGGAGGCCTCAGAGGTGTGACTTTCTGAATTTTGTGTGAAAGACCTGAAAGATGTTGTGATGGATTTGGGATTTGGGAAACTCCTTCATCTACTCTTCCATGGTCATCCTCAGAAGGGAGGAAGGACTGACTTTTGAAAATATTTCCTACCACAAGAGTTTGACTAGAACGAATCTTTTATAGGACAAGATATTTACCATCTGTTTATCTGTGTTCTTACTGTTTCAGACAGAATATTGTTGCGGGACATAAAAGCTCTCACCCTCTACTATGACCGCTATACCACTTCGCGGAGGTTGGATCCCATCCCACAGTTGAAATGCGTGGGAGGTACAGCTGGATGCGACTCTTACACCCCGAAAGTCATACAGTGTCAGAACAGAGGCTGGGATGGTTACGATGTACAGGTAACATTGTTATGTCGATGCCAGTCCCAATTGAAGTTTTTTCATAAAACTGTTTATTGAGATGTTGTTCAGTGTTTTAGGGAAGCACATAAAGAAAAACCTAAGGTTACACTAAAATATATAAATATAAGTCAGTCATCCATTCTCTGGAAGAAAGCTTCTACAAAAGAAATGAACTGCGTTTAAAGCCTGGAAATAATCATTGTAATATTTATGCCATAACCTTTTTCTAAGTCATGAGTAAGTTCTTAAAACTTTTCATATACTTGGGGGGTAAGGGGAAGATTTCTTCTGGTTGTTATTTTTCTGTCATTCCTCAAAGAATATCAACCTACTCTTAAAAAATAACAATGATTATTAAGGCATTGTAGATTGTAAGTAGTGGGGTTACATGTGTCTCTATTATGCTTCAAATGTTTAATTTTTTTAAAGTTTTTGAACTGAGGATGGTTACTTCTGAATGAAAACATTTCACTGGGCTTTGTTTATTATCTTTAAGTCTCAGGTATTTTGTTCTTAGACTTGACCATCTCCTTGAAGTTCCAAAATTTATTAGCCTTTAGAAATGGAATAGATTTTATTAACTGAATTCAGTTTAAATCAATACTACTAGATTTCTACTTGGTATCAGTGCCTGATGAACTATGGAATGAGGTTCGTGACATTGTACAGGAGACAGGGATCAAGACTATCCCCATGGAAAAGAAATGCAAAAAGGCAAAATGGCTGTCTGGGGAGGCCTTACAANAGATGGCTGGATGGCATCACTGACTTGATGGGGCGTGAGTCTGAGTGAACTCTGGGAGTTGGTGATGGATAGGGAGGCCTGGCATGCTGTGATTCGTGGGGTTGCAAAGAGTCGGACAGGACTGAGTGAACTGAACTGCTTTCAAAAGGGCTTAAGGTGGTTGGTCATCTGGCAAGAAATTTGTGTTGACAGTTTACTATTCCATCAGAGTGATAGTCTTATTTGATATAGTCTTTAGCCAAGTTTATGCAATTCAGAGAGAGGGTTCTTATTTGCTTGGTGATACTTGCTTCACAATACTTTTTTATTGTCTTGCTCACTGAACCATGGAATCTTCAGGTTAAAGCTGAAATTATGTTTGTATTACTTTTCAGTCTTGATGGAAAAAAAAAGATACTATCAGTAAAGTCATTGACTAAATGTATATTAAATAGTGTAATACAGAAATGAATGATGGAGTCATAACCCCCGAGCGCTCTTCCTAGCAGGAAAGATGAAACAAGCCCTCACATTACATCCAGGTGCCAGCAAAGCATTGTAAAGCCATGTGTTGTTGGGGGGATTGTGAAGGACTTCAAGGGGAAAACAATGATGTACTGTGTTAGTAAGGAATGATAAGATTTTTAGAGCTGAAGAGATGGAGAAGGGAGTAAATGGCAGAGCAAAGAAATCTAGAGGCCGTCATACATTGACTTGTGTTTAGTAGCAGGAGAGAGCCTTGGTTAACTCTGAGAGTTTAAATATAATAGTTAAAAGCCACTTTTAGTATTTGCTATTAAGGAAATGACAACATGAAATACCCAAAGAGATCGAGTTTGTCTTACATACCTAAATCAACAAGCTTTTAAATCTTCCTCCCAATAAAATTATTTGAAAAATGCAATAATGGTAGCAACAACAGCACAATAGAAAAATTATATATTATATTATCCAAATTAAAAAAATCTTTAGTCTTCCAGAAAGTGAAAAGGATGTACACAAAGGAGAAAGCTTTTGCAGTCATATATCTGATTGGGACCTTGTGTCCAGAGCATGTGAAGAACTNTAAAATTATTTGAAAAATGCAATAATGGTAGCAACAACAGCACAATAGAAAAATTATATATTATATTATCCAAATTAAAAAAATCTTTAGTCTTCCAGAAAGTGAAAAGGATGTACACAAAGGAGAAAGCTTTTGCAGTCATATATCTGATTGGGACCTTGTGTCCAGAGCATGTGAAGAACTATTACAACTCAGGAGACAGATAAACAAATTTAAAAGTGGATAGGGCATTTAAGTAGACATTTCTCTAAAGAAGATATACGGGTGGTCAATAAACATGTGAGAAAAAAAATGTTCCACATCATTAGCTGTCAGGGAAATAGAAGTTAAAACCTCAATAAAATGCCAGTTCCTACCCAACAGGATGCCAGCCATCAAAAAGACATAATAACAAATGTCAGTGAGGATGTGAGAGACTCATACACTGTTGTTGGGCATGTGAACTGGCATAGCCACTTTGAAACACTGGCAGTTTCTCAAAAGTTTAAAACATAGAGTTACTGTATGCCCCAGTCATTCCAGGCCTAGGTGTTCACCCAAAAGAACTAGAAATGCATGTCCACACAGAAACATACTAAATGTTTGCAGCAGCATTATTCACAAAAGCCAAAAAAGTAGAAACAGCCCAGATGTCCATCGGTGATGAATGAATAAACAAAATGTGGTATTTCCATACGATGGAGTATTTTTGAGCCACAAAAAGAAATGAAGTGTTAATTCATGCTACGTGTGTGAACCTTAAAAACATTCTGCCAAGTGAGAGCAGCTAGTCACATAGGACCACACGTGTGTTTCCATTTATGTGAAATGTTCAGAATAGGGGAGTCTTTGCAGACAGATTGGTGGTTGCCTAAAGTTGCGGGGAAGTGGAGTGACTGCTCATGGAGATGAAATTTCTTTTGGGGGTGATAAGAATATTCCAAAATTGGTTGTGGTGATAGCTACACAGCTCTGTAAATATACTACAACCCAATGAAATGGGTGAATGTATAGTATGTGAATTATATATGAATAAAGCTGTCACAATGTATCTGAGGTTTGAGAGAGGAAGATATTGTCCTAAAAAAGAGAAAAACAACAGAACCAGTCAGATCTATTTTAGCTTACCTTTTAAAAAAAGTTGTTCGAGAAGCTCGTAGCTGAAAATAGTTACAAAGTTCAAACTAGGCCTGGACTTTTTTTTTTTAAGCTGGAAAAATTTGAGGCTAGCATAGGTTCTTTTTGCGTTTTTCTAAGTATCTTTACAAAAAGCTTTAAGCAGTTGCTTCTTGGATTGGACCTTGGGAATGGTAGTTCATGGTTTTTGTAGAATTTGTATGGAAAGTTTTTCTCAGAAGGTTATATACTATCGCTAATGCTGTATGGAGCCACCAGGTACTGTATATGATGCTTATTTTTGAACCTTAATGTTTAAAAAAACCCCTCTGTTTTTAAAGAAAACTTCTTTAGCAGCGGTGATTAAAAAGTTGACATTTAAAAAAATTTGCTTAATATTTATAAATTAGGGAAGGCTTAATGTGTACAAAAGAATTCTTCACATCTGTATGTAAGAAATAAGGAATAGTAATAAATGAACACTCCTATACCCACCACCTAGCTTCAGTATATCGTAAACATCACCAATATCTTTGAAGACCCTAGTTTGCCCTCCTCCAGCACAGAAATACTCATTCTGAATTTTATCATTTCCTTGCTTCATTTTGTTGTTTGGGCTTCCCTGATAGCTCAGCTGGTAAAGAATCCGCCTGTAATGCAGGAGACCCTGGTTTGATTCCTGGGTTGGGAAGATCTGCTCTAGAAGGTATAGAATACCCACTCCAGTATTCTTGGGCTTTACTTGTGACTCAGCTGGTAAAGAATCCGCCTGCAATGCGGGAGACCTGAGTTCGATCTCTGGGTTGGGAAGATCCCCTGAAGAAAGGAAAGGTTACCCATGCCAGTATTCTCACCCAGAGAATTCCATGGGGTTCATGGAGAAGTCCATGGGGTCTGAGAGTCGGACACGACTGTGAGACTTTCACTCACTCATACAGCCCAAATAATGTATATTGAGTGAAAAAAAAAATGATTCTAATACCCTATTTCTACTTTTTCTTCACAGTGGGAATGTAAGACTGATTTAGATGTTGCATACAAATTTGGAAAAACTGTGGTGAGCTGCGAAGGCTATGAATCCTCTGAAGACCAGTATGTGCTTAGAGGCTCCTGTGGCTTGGAGTACCAGTTAGATTACACGGAGCTCGGCCTGAAGAAGCTGAGAGAGTCTGGGAGGGAGCATGGCTTCAGCTCCTTCTCCAACTACTATAACAAGCTGTCCTCCCCAGAGTCTCATGGCCTCAGTGGAGTGGTTACCATCGTGGTGCTGCTTGCCATTGCCTTTGGAGTTTATAAATTCTTCCTGAGTGACAGTCACGAGTCACCTCCACCATACTCTGCGGATCCTCCATATTCCCATCGCTACCAGAGATTCAGCAGCTGGGCCGGGCCGCCTCCTGCAGGCTTTAAGTCCGAGTTCACAGGTGTGTTTCCCTAGGCCATGGCAGTGAGTAAGGTAGGAGTCAGGCAGGGAATCCTGTGTGGGTTTCTGAAGTAGAAAAAGGCTCGCATTGGGAAACCAAAGCAGATTTGTCTTCTTATTTTTTACTTTTGACTTCTTTTACGGCTTCGGTTTTCTCTTAAGTCAATTGTGATTACTATTTTAAGCACATGTGATTAAATTATAAATTATCTGGTCAGACTTGATTAGATTTGGTAATAACCTTGAACTCTGTTTCATACTATACACAAAATTTTATTCATTAAATATTACAGAGTTCAACATAAAAGATACAACAGTTAGGTTTCCAGAAGGAAACATAGGAAAATATTTGTCATGCTAGGCAAAAATGTCTTTGACTACAAAAAATGCCAGCAAAAAAGAAAAGATGGGTAAACTAGATTAAATTAAGAATGGCTAGTCATCTAAATACAACTTTGAGAGAGTGAAAAGGCAAGCCACAGACTGGGAGAGGGTATTTGTAAAACATATTTCCAACAGAGGATGTGTGTCTATAATAAAGACCTCCCAGAAATCAGAGAAAAAGAGACAACTGAATTTTTTTAGTGGACAGAAGATTCGAGCAGCTCTTTTTTAAAAAAGTTATTATAGTAAAAGAAGATGTCCAGATGTCCAGTAAAAATTTGAAAAGGTGCTTAGCATCATTCATCTTCAGGAAAGTGCAGGTTAAAACCTGAGTTCTTAATTAACCACCATTTAATCGTAATGGCTGACATTAGAAGGGCAGACTACCAAGTAATAGCAAGGATGTAGTTAACCGGAACTTGCTGGAAGAGGTGGAGATGATAAAGCACTATGAGAAACTGTCAGTGTCTGTTGAGACGAAACACACGTCACCCAGTGACCCAGCAGTTTCATTCTGAGATCCACACCTGAGAGAAATGCACACGTGTGCACAGAAAGATGTGCCCAGGAGTGCTCAGGGCAGTTTATTCATAGCAGCCAAAAACTAGAAACAGAATGTCTAAACATTCAGTTCAGTTCAGTCGCTCAGTCATGTCCGACTCTGCGACCCCATGAATAGCAGCACACCAGGCCTCCCTGTCCATCACCGACTCCCGGAGTTCACTCAGACTCACATCCAGCGAGTCGGTGATGCCATCCAGCCATCTCATCCTCTGTCCCCTTCTCCTCCTGCCCCCATTCCCTCCCAGCATTAGGATGAGACAGATTTTTTTTTTCTCTCACACATTTGAATACTATAGAAAAATTTAGAAAAAACAAAACTGATATGTGCAGTGGTGAAGGTCGACTCTCCTGGACATAATATATGGCAGACACAGAAGAATATTTCTGTATGATTCTGTTTATAAAAAGTTGAAGACAGAGTGAAACCAAAGTGTAGTGAGAGAAGTCAGAGTCAGCTTTTCTCTGACACGGGAGTTGTCATGAGGGAGTCTCTGGGTGCTGGAAAGGTTTTACTGACGTGGGGAGTGGTTACACGCATGGGTAGTATATATAAACACATAGGATTAGCTGTAAGAGCTGTACACATAGGGTTAGTGCCTTCTTTTATGTATATCCTACAGCAGTTTAAGAAAACCTTCCTCTGAACAGAAAGATAGTTTTTGGGTCTCTTTTAAGACCTGACTTCCCTACTAACAAATACCTTCCACTTGGATTCCTCCCCTAGACACTCAGGTACAGCTCTCACCTGGTGCTTCTGGAGACGCCCACAAGGTAGAAGGGAAGTTACTCTGTGGTAGTCTTCCAGTAACTAATCTGGAGCAGGGCGGATGTGACCTTTCAGGAGGAAAGCACCTTCCACTGTCCTAAAACACATCTCTCCTCCCTCATGTGTGTGGGAGAGGGAGGCACTCCTTAGTTATAAGAATGTTTTATGAGTACATTTTTTGAATATAACTTGTTATAAGTTGAGACCAAACTATTATTATTAAATCATACAGATGAAGCAATTGAAGTGTCATATTTTACCTTTAGTTTTGTAGGCGATGATTTGAGAGAGGATATATAAGAAATCATTTTTATTTCCAGGACCGCATGGTGCAGCTGCCGGTTTTGGCAGTGCTTTCCCCGGACAACAGGGGGCTGAACATTCAGGACCTGGGTTCTGGACTGGCTTGGGAACCGGAGGGATATTAGGATATTTGTTTGGCAGCAACAGGTAGGCTTTGCCTTTATCTCATCTGCTCTTTAATTCAGCCTTTCTTTAGTGGCTTCTTTGTCTTGTAAATCTGACTGGATTTGTTAAGGAAGTAAATTCTGATGACATCACCCTGTTAAATCAGATTCTCTGGGGGCGGGGAAGGAGTGCTGTCTGTTCTTCGACCAGTGGTATATGTCTTGTTTTCTTTCCCATGTCATGCTTACAGATTTGAGATAGGAGAAAGATGTTGACATCCGAGAAGGCAGGGAAGAATGCAGCATTTGGGGCACAGGTGGCCTTCTGGTTGGTTGAAGAATGGTAGAAGCAAGGGTCAAAAGAGCTGGGGACCCATTTGTTTAATGTCTTCAATGTTGACTGTAGTTTAAGTTTATAGTGTATTTGAGTGTGAATTCAGAAAGGAGCCTTTATTTGCGTCATTTTCTTCCTTCATAGCAATGACCATAACAAGGGCAGAAATATAAAACTATTTCATGTTAATCCTCATATGGTGGGCTTCCCTGGTGGCTCAGTGATAAGGAATCCCCCTTCCAATGCAGGAGACGTGGGTTCAATCCTGGGTTGGGAAGATCCTCTGGAGAAGGGAATGGCAACCCACTCCAATATTCTTGCCTGGAGAATCCCATGGTCAGAGGGGCCTGGCGGACCACAGTCCATGGGGTCGCAAAGTGAAAAAGTGAAAAGTGAAAGTTGCTCAGTCATGTCCAACTCAAACTCTTTGCGACCCATGGACTATATATAGTACGTGGAATTCTACAGGCCAGAATATTGGAGTGGGTAGCCTGTCCCTTCTCCAGGGGATCTTCCTGACCCAGGAATCGAACTGGACTCTGCTGCACTGCAGGCAGATTCTTTACCAAAGAGTTGAACAGAACTTATCGACTAAATAACAGCAACAAATCCTCATGTACCAGAAACACTGTGGAAAAAAATACTTGATAAAAATTGTTTCCTGATAGTTTAGGAACAGGAAGGGATTTAAAAATCATAGTCACAAGGAAAATGCCTGCCCCGCTTTTTTCTTTCTAGAGCAGCAACCCCCTTTTCAGACTCGTGGTACCCGTCCTATCCTCCGTCATACACCAGCACATGGAATAGCCGGGCTTACTCACCGCTTCGAGGAGGCTCCGGAAGCTATTCAGCATGTTCAAGCTCAGAGCCAAGAACCAGAACAGCATCAGGTGAGAGCAAAAATCAGTAAGTTCCTGTTCAGCAGAGTACAGAAGTAATTTGGACCTTACGATGATTATATATTTAGCAGTTATGGCTTATGTGGTATACCTGCCAGAAATATTAATTGCATAATTAACTGAGATAAAAACACAATTCAGATTCATTCTTTCCTTCCACTTCTTTTCTTTAAAACTCAAGCAGGATTCGGTTTAGAGACTCACTTCTACTGCTAGTCAGGGTTTTAAGTTAAACCTTCCTGAACATTGGTATTTGTCTATGTTTAATTCTGTTAAATCTCTAGGGGTCCTTTAAGCTCTAAAGTAGGAATTTTCTAGGTAGAAGGCTGAACATTTCAGTTCAGTAAAGCTCAATAAAAATTTATTGAGCCATTCTTCAATTTACATTATTGTCAAAAATATGTTTATTGCAGTTTCTAAGAGGAAATTTTGTAAAGAAGCAGAAATGAGACATATATAAAAAATTATTTGGGGTTAAGCATCCAGCTAATTAGCAGAGAATGGGAGAATGGATGATGAAGCAGTAATAGATTGCTATGGGTTGGGTTTTTCTTCTCTTAGCAAAGGGTAGAAGTTACAGAACAGTGAGTAATTCTTGAAATTAGGAGAATATAAAACTCATTCTCCATGGAAACAAGAACTGTAAGAAACCATATATATCAACTAGAAAGAAATTTTTCTTCTTACATGAAGAAAATCATAAACATTAGCAAATAACTTACAGGAAACCCTGAAAAAGAATGAGAACAGATGGAAACACTCGTGGTCTTGTAACGTGTTGGCGTGTGTCCATGCATGCGCGTGTTGACCAACATTTACCATCAAAAGTCCATGACCCTCC
This sequence comes from Neotragus moschatus, assembly GCA_006410615.1. NCBI lineage: Eukaryota > Metazoa > Chordata > Mammalia > Artiodactyla > Bovidae > Neotragus > Neotragus moschatus. The sequence continues at coordinate 2,384,473 of SJYA01003206.1, forward strand.
CCCAGGTTACTTGTGTTTACCGCTGGAGTCATGAGAGGCAGCAGGGCCTGACCCAGGCTTCAGCGGCCTCTCTGCTGTTTGGCTTAGACTTTGAGAATCGCCTGTACTATGTCAAGCTGCCCCCAGAGAACACATCTTTGGTTTTCTGATGAAAGTTACTCCCAGCAACCATGATGCTGATGGGAGGACTGGAAGGGCTGCTGGGGGGCCAGGGCAGATGCTCTGTGTCCTGCACAGCCCTGGACCACAACCTGCTTCTCTTCTTCCCTCGTACCTCTTACTCATTTGCTGACAGTAAACGTGTATTACTGTTGGCATCTTATAAGCAGTTTTAGTGCATTTAAGAAAACTAATATGAAATTTGCTCTTCTCCTTCTAGGATACGGTGGAACCAGAAGACGATAAGAAAGTTAAAAGTTGGGGTCAAACACTGGACGCAAATGTTCTGATGTTTCATCACTTTCTGTTATAAAACGTGCTCCCTACTAACAGCTGGGGAAAGGGAATGTGCAGAAGTTCTGTGGTGGTGTCCTGTATGGCTTTCTGTATTCTGTTATTTGAGGCTAAGAGTTGACATATGACAGAATGCTTCTGTAGACAACTGTATGTTTGTGTAACACGCAGATGTGTATTATATTTGAAAGTGATGACTCCCGTGGAATGCTAGGAATGTATTGTGTAATTTCTAAAACCTGTGATGCCCTGAGAATAAGAATGAAGGCTTTATACCAGTAGACACTGAATCAGAAATTTTCAGTTTTAAGTGGTTTTAGTTGTTGATTCATTATTATCATAGAAATGGTAATAAGCTATTTGGTATGTATTATTGAGTGTTTGCTGTTCTCCAAACATTTAAACCAAGCTTTGGACTGCTAATTATACTTTCCTGTATGTTTTGATCATTTCTGAACTCAGGAGCTTTGAATCTGTCAGTGGTGGGTGGGGTTCTGGTACCTTTTTTTTTAGGAAAAGGTAGAAAGCAAGTATCTAGAAGGTTGTCATGAATGACTGTGCTAACAAAAATGCTTGAAGCCTCCATATTCATTTTTTAAAGAAGGAAGGTTCAAGTGCTTCAAAGTTTTCTAATAGCAGAAGCATGCAGTTTTCTGTGGCATCTCAAATGTTGTGTAGCAGTCTGTTTCAATCTTACATTAAAATGACAGAAAAAAATAAAAACAAAGGGTTTTGTTCTTTCTGTCCGCCTCGACACAAGTTGGTGTTACTTTTTCCGAAAGGAAAAGGGATTCATGCAGAAGTTCTCTCTCCCTAAAGAGTAGTTTCCCGGGGTTGTCTTGCCTTAGCGACCCGTCACACAGAAAACCTCAGTTTAGGAATTCCCAGTTATGCTCATTAAACATTATTTTGCTATGGAAGACAAGAACAGATTTGTGTTGTTATTATCACTATATATCCTACTAATTCTTAAATTTTTTTCTTTTATTGAGATAATAGTTGATGTACAATATAGTGACTCACAATTTTTAAAGGTTAAATTCCCCTTATTTTTTGTTGTTCAGTTGCTCAGTCTTGTCTGACTCTGTGACCCCATGGACGGCAGCACACCGGGCTTCCCTGTCCATCACCAACTCCCAGAGAGTGCTCAAACTCATGTCCATCGAGTCGGTGATGCCATTCAACCCTCATCCTCTGTTGTCCCCTTCTCCTCCTGGCTTCAACCTTGCCCAGCATTGGGGTCTTTTCTGATGAGTCGCCTCTTCGCATCAGGCGGCCTACTACTAATTTTTATATCTACAGTAGTCATTGTACCTTAACCAGTGGGTTTCAGGGCTTTTTTAAAATTCCTTCAGGCTTCTTGCTTCCTTGAAAATTGTGGATTGGATAACTTTGGAAAGCAATGCCAGGTTGTGTTCTTTCTGACATAGAATGGCTCATGATATCTCCTAATCAAAAACTGTTAAGAAGTCACCTGTCGTGGCACAGAGAATCTAAAACTTCAAATGTGTATTGGCAGCATTGGTTGCCACTGCCTAGCTCTTCCTAAATTCTTTTTTTCTTTTCGTCACTAGAGGGCAGTAATGCTCCACTATACAAAGTTAGTGGGCAGTGTGCTGCTGTTGCTGCTGCTGCTGCTGCTAAGTCACTCCAGTCGTGTCCGACTCTGTGTGACCCCAGAGACGGCAGCCCACCAGGCTCCCCCATCCCTGGGATTCTCCAGGCAAGAACACTGGAGTGGGCTGCCATTTCCTTCTCCAATGCATGAAAGTGAAAAGTGAAAGTGAAGTCACTCAGTTGTGTCTGACTCTTAGCGACCCCATGGACTGCAGCCCACCAGGCACCTCCGTCCGTGGGATTTTCCAGGCAAGAGTACTGGAGTGATGTTTCTACTTTGAGTATTTTGTGGGCTGTAAACCTGCTGTAGACCTATTAGGGAGATAAGCTTTTCCTGGCCTGCTACCAGAATATAAGGGTTGCTTATATTACAGTTTTTCACACAAGATGTTTCTGACCTATTAGAACCAGAGACACTGGTCTCCCATTTTCAGTCACACAGGACTTAATTCTTTTCTACACAGGAAAGTAAATCCAGATTCGGATGATGTCTCATGTTTTTCACTGTTGCCACGCAGGTTCAAGTCACCATCATCTGTCACTCAGTGAGGTTTACACTGATGGCTTGCATCCATTAAGATAGACGGGTAACAAACAATCCCCAAGTCCGACTAGCTTAAATCAAACAAGTAGGGTTTTCTGCTCATCACAGTTACTCAGGGATTCTGGTTGATTGGAGCCTCCTTCTGGCAGGTTCTGCTGTGGCTATCACAAGGGAAGGGTGTGTGGAGAATCACACACTATTCTTAAATGGCCGGATTTCCTGAAATTAATGAACACCTGTTCAAGAACATCAGAAACATCTACTGACTAAAGTTTTTGAGTTCCAATAGGACGAGCTTTTTAAAAATAAGACACCTCATTTGGCTTCACTTAAAAATATATGAAAGAAAAGTGAAAGTATCAGTCACTCAGTTGTGTCTGAGTCTGAGATCCCGTGGACTATAGTTCACCAGGCTCCTCTGTCCATGGAATTCTCCCGGTAAGCATACTGGAGTGGGTAGCCATTCCCACCTCCAGAGGATCTTCCCAATCCAGGGATGGAACTCTAGTCTCCCTCATTGCAAGCAGATTCTTTACCTGAGCCCTGGTCTGAATCACTAGGGAAGCCCCAAAATATATGAGCATCATCTGAAGTATGAATTCCAACCTCCATGTAAAGAAACTGAAGTATAATTGATTTATAATATTGTGTTAGTTTCAGGTATATAACAAACTTTCAGATACATAAATACGTGTGTGTGTGTGTGTTTATCTTCCATTGTAGGTTATTACAAGGTATTAATAGTCCCCTGTGTTACGCAGTAAATCCTTGTTGCTATGTAATCTCTATTTGATAAAGTTTTCATCAGTATCTTGAAACAACTGTCCTGGGTATTCTTCCCTATCTACTAGTTTTGTCTGACAATCCCCTACGCTGCGCTGACCCAGCTCACTGTGCGGCCCCTGGGAAAAGGTCCAGTCATGGGCCTTCTCTGCTGTCTGCAGTGCCTTCCGTTCTGGGTCCCTCACTTCTTTCTGCCTGTGGCCACTCTTTCTTTTCATGCTGTGAAAGGGTGGGCCGTGGGGGAGTTTAACGAGACCGTGTTGGTAGGACCGCACAAGACGTAGGGAGAGGAAGAGGACGGGTGATAGGACCCCGCGTCTGGCTGCACCCTTGCCTTCCCCACTGCCAGCTACCACTGTCAGCTGCTGGTCCCAGCACAGGGCAGCGGCATCCTGTTTCAATCCTTCAGTCTTTTCTCAGAGTCCCTAATGTGCCCCACTCCCTTGACTCACGTTGGGGTGACGACTGACTCTCAGAACTGCAGTTGTGGGAGGGAACGAGTCTGGGAGCAGGCAGGAAGCCCCAGAGGTGGCATCACCAGTGCTCACAAGCCATGCCCCAGGCCAGGAATGTGACTGGGCCTCTGGTCCCATCTGGTTAGAAAGTCAGATATCCAAAGTCAGTGCCTTATCTTTTTTCAAACCTTGGGTCAGGGTTTTGTTCCCTCTGATCAGAGGAAGAGAAAAGTGGTGAATCAACAGATTATGGTGCTGCTCATGAACCATAGTTACTCTTGGCTATTAAACAACATCTGGGTTCCTCCTCTTGAAAGTGTCTCAAATGTGAATTTTCTTTCTCAGATATGGTGTAGGGGAAACGGGAATGAGAATCTCTGCCTTGGTATATACGATATCCACCTTCCTTAGTTCGATTTACTCCCCACCGCAGGCGCCAGGCTGTTTTTTTGCAAATGATGTCATGGAAATTTTGTGACGAGAAGCAGTGTGGAACATCTGGCTGCCTTGTCCTCTCTCCCATGTCAGGTGTTGGCAGAGATCGAAGCAGCAAATTCAGCTTCTGCGGTCAGTTTTAGATTTTCTCGTGCAGTTATTCATTGTAAAATGTATTACAGAATATATCAAATATGAGAAAAGTATGGAGAAAAGTTTATCAAATATCCTTGTATCTACCATCCAAATGACAAAACTGTGTCATATCTATTTCAGATCTCTCCATCTATCCCTCTAATGGATATTATAATCTATTGTATATATGTATTCAATCCATATGTATATGACATCTATTATATACATAACTATTACATAGGATATTATGTTATTGGTTTCATTTGCTGTGCCAAAGCTTTTAAGTTTGACTAGGTCCAATTATTTACTTTTGTTTCTTGTTTCCCTTACCTGAGGAGACAGATGCAAAGAAATATTGTTAAGATCGATGTCAAAGAGAGTACAGCCTGTATTTTCTTCGAGTTTTATGGTTTTAGATGTTACATTTAGGACTTTATATTGAGTTTTTTTTGTACATGGCATGAGAAAATATTCTAATTTCATTCTTTTACATGTAGTCCAGTTTTCCCAATATTATTTATGGAAGAGACTGTCTTTTCCTCATTGTTTATTCTTGCCTCCCTTGTAGATTGACCATATATGCATGGGTTTATTTCTGGGCTCTCTATTTTATTCCTATGATTATTTATTTTTATGCTTGAAAAGCTCAATCCCCTTCAAAAACCCTTCTAAAGACTCATGCATTATGTGTTGAACTGTATGAAATTGCCATGATTGTAGGTCAAAAATTATCAAAAATTGGTAATTTTGTAAGGTTCCATTTAATACTTGCTTCAGAGTATAAGTTCTATTTTGAAATTATGAGAGGAAGAAACACCAGAAAGATGAAATTTTGATAATAGAATACAGAGGAGGGCTCTGTCTCTGGGGACAGAAAAGTCCCCAAGTGTTGAATTTGTGCCCCCTTAATCCTTCAATTTCTGGGCATTTCTTCAATTTTATTGTAATTTAGTTACTGGATTTTAACATGGCCTAGTTTAAAGTTTTATCAGAAAGTTGCAGAAAGATTCTATATTGCAGTGTGTTGGATTGGCTTATGTATTCAAAATGTCAAAAATCCCGTTTTTGAAGTGATCGTTGGGAACAGGAGCTGGCCAGCTTGCCAGCTAGTTGGCCAGGATCTCATTAGTGAGCTCGTAAGGTGGCCTGCCGAGTGATGGGGACAAAGAATCAAGAGTGAATTTACATACTTCTCCATCTGATCTTGTTAACACCGGAGAGCTGATTAATAATTGTGGAGAGACTAAAGGTCCTGCCAGGTGGCCCACGGGGAGCAGTACCTAATTAGAGCCAACATCGCTTGCCAAACAGAGAGCTAGTGCTGCAGGGCTGATGAACGACCTTCTGACACCAGGCGCTGGAGTCTAGCCGAGCGCCTGTCACTTGCTCTGTAATTTGACTGTGTGATTCACTGACACAGGAACAGTGGCTCCACGGAGGAGAGCCCTCCCACACTCAAGCCCCTCACATGCTGTCAGACTCCTTTTGAATTCCCTCCTCTTGCAGAGACTGGCAATTAGGTAATCTCTCTGACTCAGTTTTCATGATTAAAGTAAATTAGAAGATGGTGAACATGCTCAGTCATTCAACCATGTCCGACTCTGTGACCCCATGGATTGTAGCCCATCAGGCTCCTCTGTCCATGGAATCCTCCAGGCAAGAATACTGGAGTGGGTTGCCATCTCCTTCTCCAGGGGATCTTCCTGACCCAGGAATCAAACCTGCGTCTCTTGCGTTTCCTGCATTGGCAGGTGGATTCTTTACCACTGTGCTACCTGGGAAACCCAATTAGTGACAATTAAATCTGCTATGGAAGAGACTGAGTTAGTATATTCAGTACTGTGGTGTTGGAGAAGATTCTTGAGAGTCCCTTGGACTGCAAGGAGATCCAACCAGTCCATTCTGAAGGAGATCAGTCCTCGTGTTCTTTGGAAGGAATGATGCTAAAGCTGAAACTCCAGTACTTTGGCCACCTCATGCGAAGAGTTGACTCACTGGAGAAAACTCTGATGCTGGGAGGGATTAGGGGCAGGAGGAGAACAGAGGATGAGACGGCTGGATGGCATCACCGACTCGCTGGACGTGAGTTTGAGTGAAAAGAGTTGGTGATGGACAGGGAGGCCTGGTGTGCTGCGATTCATGGGGTTGCAAAGAGTTGGACACGACTGAGCGACTGAATTGAACTGAACTGAATATGATCTCGGCACTTCCAGTAGTTAAGAGACCATTAACCAGTTAACACACCACACCTCCACTGCAGAGGGGAAGAGTTCAATCCCTGGTCAGGGAAATAAGATCCCTCATGTTGTGCAGCACGGCCAAAAAAATAGAAAAAATAAAATTGCCTCAAGACTTGGGCCCATCTAGCTTTGTGGCTGGCAGGATTTAGTATCTATTCCTGCCCTTAAATGGAATGGGGGCTGAATGTTGATTCAAATGACAGAGTGGGTATTACCACATCTCCCAGAAGACAATGGCTCATACCTTTCTCTTAAATTCTTTTAAAAAATTACATAAGTCATCAGTGATAACTTCCATGATAAAGATAAACAAAAGAAAAAACCAGAGTCAGTTGCCCCATGATCACTCAGACATGGCCTGATGAACACCTTGGGGGGACAGTGTGATCCTGAGCGGAGAGAAGTTTCAGTCCAGAGTACACATGGAAAAAAATGAGTTTCATTAAGGGAAAGGTACTTCCTCTATGTAATAGAGAAAGAAGATAGTAGTTGCGAATAGAGGCTTGGTGGCTAAAATACGAGGGATCTGGCACAGAGCGCTCTGTAGTCCTCAGGAATGAGTACCAGCTGACAACAGAGAGAAGGAGCAAGTCAGAGTTTCAGCGGAGGGGAGAGGTAAGAAATAAAACATGGGAGAGGGGCTTAGCAGAGAAGGAAGCAAGAAGGAGCAGGAAGATTTGCTCCATTGTTGAGCATAACTTCGGGCTTGGTCACTATGAATTTGACCTGGTAGCATCCTGACTAGTTGGGGGTTTTCTCCAGCAATAACTAGGACTTCAGGTTGAGGCCCAGAGATGGTAAGTGGTCTCGGATCCATGCATAGATAGGGTTTTGCTTTGGAAGGAGAAGATCAAGGAACTGAAGGTGTCTGCAAACGCAGTGTTGGACCCTGCAACTGCAGCTGGATGAGGAGGGACACGACGGGTAAAATGTTAGGAAGGGTCAGTGTGTTGGTGACATTGATGAGGTCAAAGAGCTCTGGTCTTAGCATGGGAGGAACTTGAGAAAATGGTGTGAAGGCAAAGGTTGTGGTAGGAGATTAGGCTTTTGAGTTAATGCCTTTAATTCATCTCCCTCCCTCCCTCTCCCCCTCCATTCCTTCCTCAGGTCCTTTTACTGAGAAGCTCAGTGGAAGAGGAAGTATAGTTCTGGAGTGATTGGAAAGGCTCAATGAAGTGAAATTTGAGCTGGCCTTGGAAAGATTTGTGGGGCTTCCCTGATAGCTCACTCCAGTGTTCTTGCCTGGAGAATCCTGGGGATGGCAGAGCCCAGTGGGCTGCCGTCTATGGGGTCGCACAGAGTCGGACACAATTGAAGCGACTTAACAGTAGCAGCAGCAGCCTGATAGCTCAGTTGGTAAAGAATCCGTTTGTAATGCAGGAGATCCTGGTTTGATTTCTGGGTTGAGAAGATCTTCTGGAGAAGGGATAGGCTACCCATTCCAGTATTCTTGATCTTCCCTTGTGGCTCAGCTGGTAAGGAATCCACCTGCAATGTGGGAGACCTGGGTTCGATCCCTGGGTTGGGAAGATACCATGAAGAACGTAAAGGTTACCGACTCCAGTATTCTGACCTGGAGAATTCTATGCACTGTATACATACAGTGCATGGGGTCACAAAGAGTTGGACACGACTGAGCAACTTTCACTTTCACTTTCTGGAAAAACTTGGAGCAAAGAAGCTGCAAGTTATGTGGAGCTGTAATTTTGGTGAACGTATCTAACGGTGAAAATTCACATTTGCTTTCCTTTGCAGTGAATAGCTTTCCTCAGTCATTGCTGATTTAGAGGAACATAACTAGTTTGTTCTGTCAGACAGGCTCTCAAGGGTGTGCGTGTATGTGTGTGTGTCTGTCTGCACAGGATCTTGACATTTTAATTCAATGACTTCCATTTGTCATTTTATCAGGTACTTTGCCTTTAGGGGACTGAGTCATTCTAGGCAAATCTAAAAGAGAGTGTGTGATAAATTACAAAATTCCTCCTGCTGAAGTTTCAAGACAAGAAAGTTCCTGTGGGCTGATCAGCGCATTCTTCCTAGTCTATTTCTCTTTCTTTATCTCTCTGTACAGGTATCATTATCTGAGCATTTACTTATGTTTTGCACTGTTTACTGAGGGCTTACTATGTTCTGGGCTTCCCTGTGGCTCAGCTGGTACAGAATCTGCCTGCAATGCAGGAGGCTTGGGTTCAATCTCTGGGTTGGGAAGATCCCCTGGAGAAGGGAAAGGCTACCCACTCCAGTATTCTGGCCTGGAGAATTCCATGGACTGATAGTCCATGAGGTCACAAAGAGTCGGACACGACTGAGTGACTTTCACTTTCACCTCACTACTATGTTTTAGTCCCATGATATGTACTTTCATTAGCTCGTTTAATCCTCATGACAACTCTATGAGGCAGGCATTATTATCATCCCCATTTTTTACACAGGAAACTAAGACTTAGAGAGGTTAAGTGTTTTGCTTTCATTCACCTACCTGGTAGAGCTGAGTGTCAAATGCAGCCTATAGACTAACCAGAGCTTGAGTAACTTAATTCCGTGCTAGGCGTGTGTGCACATACATGTGTGTGCTCTGGGTTGTACATGCGTGCTTAAGTCGCTTCAGTGGTGTCCGACTCTTTGCGATCCTATGGACTGTAGCCATAGCCCACCAGGCTCCTCTGTCCATGGGATTCTCCAGGCAAAAAGACTGGAACTCACGTCTCTTTTGTCTCTCGCATAGGTAAGTGGGTTCTTTACCACTAGCACCACTTGAGTTGTGTGTGCACACACACACACATTTAACAATTGAGATAAAATTCACGTACATACATTCACCATTTTAACCTTTTTAATGTGTACTATTCAGTGGCTTTTAATCTCTTCACAAGGCTTTGTGACCATCACCACTGTCTAACTCTGACCACTTCAACCTTGCAGAAACAAACTCCATGCCCATTAGAGTCACTTCCTATCTTCCCACCAGCTTTCTGCAACCATTCGTTGTCCTTCTGATTCTGTGAATTTCTCTGTTCTAGACGTTTCATATGGGCTTCCCTGGTGGCTCAGATGGTAAAGAATCCGCCTGCAGTGCGGGAGACCTGGATTTGATCCTGAGTTGGGAAGATCCCCTGGAGGAGGGCACAGCAACCCACTCCAGGATTTTTGCCTGGAGAATCCCATGGACAGAGGAGCCTGGTGGGCTACAGTCCCAGGGGTAGCAAAGAGTCAGACACGACTGAGTGACTAAGCACACGTGGATGTTTCATGAAGATAGAATCATACAGTATGTGGTCTTTTGTGCTTGGCTTCTTTCATTTGTTTTTAAGGCTTATCATGTAACACAATCAGCACTTCATGCCTTTTAATGGCAGAATAATATTCCGTGGTATGGATATGATACATTTTGCTTATCCATTCATTAGTTAATGATATTTGATTTGTCTTTTGGTGGAAAATTTCGGCTATTGTAATAACTTCTCTAAATAATACTGCTCTAAACACTGTACAGTTTTTATTTCAACGTACATTTTTTTTCAACTCTCTTAGGTGGCGTCTGGGCTTCCCTGGTGGCTCAGATGGTAGGTAATACCTAGGAGTAGATATGCTGGTAGTATGGTGACTCCAACTTTTTGAAGAGCCACCAAACTGTTTTCCATAGTGACTGCACCATTTTACATTTCTACCTACAATGTATGAGGGTTCCAGTTTTTTTTAATTACAGCAGTCCTACTGGGTGTGAAGTGGCATCTCAGTGTGGTTTTGACTTGCATTTACTTAATAACTGATGATACTGAATTTTTTTACTTCATTACTGTAGTCAGGCTTCTGTTGACTGAAAAAAGATGTACAATTTGAGAGTTGTGAGTTAAGTTTTATTTGGGGCAAAATGAGGTTTGCAGCCTGGGAGGCAGAATTTCAGATAGCTCTGAGAGACTGCTCCAAAGCGGCAGTGGGGGAAAGTCAATATATAAGGTTTTGGTGAAAGGGGAGTTCAATACCATGAAGCACTCATTTTACAAAAGTTTTTTTGTTAGTCGTGAGGATCTGATGGCACCAGGAAGGGGTTTAGCACTTCTCTAGATATGAAGAGATACAAGGACTGAGATCATAAAATCTGTTCCTGAAAACATCCAACTATCTAAAGAGCTGTCCCTCCAGATTCCCTGGAGCACAGAGTGCCTCTTTCCACCCTGACCTCCCTCAGGGGTTGCTGAAGGTCATCAACTATAGCAGCATGGGGTTCAGTCTCTGTAGAGGCAGATGGCAAACGCCATCTTTGTGGTTCAGTCGTTGGCAATGCTCTTGGTAAGTGCCAATTTGTAGTTGACACTTTCATTGCTGATTCATGCAAGAAAGACTTCAACACAGGTTTTTTGAAAAAGCTTGGCAGAGATTGCTAGTGCTAAGCGATCTCCAGTTTTCTAACCCCTTCTGGACAAGTGGTAGGAATACTCTTTTCCCTTTCATGTGACTAGTTCTGGGCAATGAGATGTGCATAAAAGCAATACTTGTTCCTTCTGGGCTGCGTTTATCCATTTGCATGAGGCACTCCATTGCTAATATCTTAAAGCAGACTTGCTGAGTTGTGTTGTCACATACAACTTCAACCATATTATATAATGTCTACTTTTGCTCTTTGTACCAGTTGCAATAATTTACGTTTTGACCAAGGTGATAAGAAAGGGCCGTTTCTCCACATCATCACCCAATTTCTAAAAAATTTAAAGTATTTTGCCAGAATTTTCTGCTGGTCTAGCAATTAGGACTCTGAGTTTTCACTGTCGAGGGCCTGAGTTTGATATCTGATTGAGGAACTAAAATCCTACAAACCATGTGGCAAAAAAAAAAAAAAAGCAATCTATTGTGTATAAAATGGTCTATTTTTGTTATAAATTTACATTTCCATGATGACTAGTGAAACTAACAGTCCTTTCACATATATAATGGCCATTGTTTCATTTTCTGTTTGTTTTTTTTCTGTAGGGATCTTGCTTCACTGCTCTAAGTATTCTCTCTATATCTTAATTATTGTCCACATGCAGAATCCTTCTCGCACAAGGATGATGTCAGAAAACAAAACCATGTCAGGCTCTCTTGTAACGAGAGTGTGGTGTCTAACCTAGATTCGTCCCATAGAAGACTTTGTTTAAAAGTGAACGATGTGAGTGATTTCCTTAGGGTAAAACAGTAGCTGCTATTAAAAAACCTCATCCTCAGCACTGAAACCCAATATACATTTACTTCTCATAACAAAGTGATGCTGGAGTTCTTGGTGGAGCAGACTTCCACATGGGCTCTCAGAAACTCAAGCGCTGGAAGAAGCAACAGAAAACCACTTGCAGGAGGATTTTACGGGCTCTTCTCGGAAGTGGTATGCTTCTTTTCTTGGTACATCCTATTGGGCAGAACTCAAGCACATTTCACATCTAACAGCAACAGAAATATAATCTTGTCATGGGTTTTCAGTTCAGTTCAGTTGCTCAGTCGTGTCCCACTCTTTGCGACCCCATGAATAGCAGCACGCCAGGCCTCCCTGTCCGTCACCAAGGGGTTCACTCAGACTCACGCCCATCGAGTCAGTGATGCCATCCAGCCATCTCATCCTCTGTCATCCCCTTCTCCTCCTGCCCCCAATCCCTCCCAGCATCAGAGTATTTTCCAATGAGTCAACTCTTCGCATGAGGTGGCCAAAGTATTGGAGTTTCAGCTTTAGCATNAGGGGACAACAGAGGATGAGATGGCTAGATGGCATCACTGACTCGATGGACATGAGTTTGAGTGAACTCGGGGAGTTGGTGATGGACAGGGAGGTGTGGCATGCTGTGATTACGGGATCACAAAGAGTTGGACATGACTGAGCGACTGAACTGACTGACTGAGTAGCCATCAAGCTGCAGCCACTCCCTACAGTGAGGAAGTCAGGATGTGAAAAACACAAGGAACTGGCCCCAGATAACTGAAGTACATATCAAAGGAAGGATTTCAGCGAGCTAAGACTCTTGTATTTTTCCACACATAGAAAAGCCCGAACTCTTGCATTTTTTCACACATAGAAAAGCCCTAAATTCCTTAACTTGAGATATTTGGTGTACTTTAATTTACAACAAAACTTTTGATGTTCTGAATACCTGCCCTTCATTGCAAAACTTCTATATAACCTGGCTCTCCAACAACCACCACCGTGGTCCCCCTTTTCCCTGCCCCAGAGTAGTTCTTTCAGGGTTACATGAGATGCTGCCTCCTACATTAAAAACTTCCACCAAATAAAACATATTAATAGCTCTCAACTTTTAGACTACATGTATTTTTGTATTTTTTCTGTCAACAACTTCATGCTCAGAAAGTTCCAGTGATTTGAAATTTGAAAGCTAATGTTCAGTAGCCATTTCAACACAACAACAACATTTTTTTAAGTCAAACTGTTCCAGGTATGAGGAGACTTTTGTGAAAATAGGGCATCATTTGACTGGTCCAGGGGGGGACCAGTAAGAGGTTAGACCTGGAGACCTGTGTTCCAGAGGGTTCCAGAATCTTCTATTTGTTGTTCAGTGGCTGGGGATGACGATTTCTCTCCTGGAGGCCTCCATGATCTGGGTCTCTCCTGGACCTGGTGTCTCTGTGACCTGCCAGGAGCTGTGGGCAGGAGGGTGTAGGCAGAGGCTTTCATGACCTAGAAAACACAGTGCCCAGTTCCTGTGGGGGTGAGTGACGGATCCTGGATGGTTGTACAGAAAGGGCTGCATCTCGCCCCAGGAAGTCCGCTCCTGTGAGCCTCTGGCTCAAGAAGGGCTGGAAGGTGCCAAGAAACCTGCCAGGAGGGGGTCGCTGCATCTGTGGTGGGCATTCAGCGCATCTGCCGGAGGCCACCCACGCATGCCACCTGTTCTATGCACTCTGAGGCCTGGGTCCAGGGTTGGGGGCCCGAAGAAGCTGATGCGAATGTGAGCTTCTGGCGCGGCCAAGTGGCCAGGGGCCAGTGCTCTGAGCCATATCCTCTCTCTTTCTCTCCAGCTTCTTGGCTTCGCTGGAAGGGGTGGTGTCAAATTAGGAGATTATGTGCTGCTCCCTTGACCATGCGCCAGGTTTTTGAGTGAGCAGGTATTGTTAGCTGCTGGAGCTAGTTGCTAAGGTTTGAACCCAAACCAGGAAAAGGGTGAGTGTGGAGGAAGGCAGAGTCGGGAGGGAGAGCACCTGTGAAGGGTTGGGGGTAGGAGGTGAGTCAGCCGGAAAGTGGCCACCTCCTTCCTCGTCCGTCCACCCAGCTGGCACTGGAATCTAGAGGCAAGGCAGCCCAGCAATTGTTCCTGGCTCTGCCAGCACCCCACCACCCAGGCTGGCTCTAGGCGACTGGGCGCTGAACATCTTCCCTGAGCTCAGGAGAACACAGGCCTGCTAGACCTTTAAGTGTAAATGGAGCCTTCCCCAATCCCCTCCTTTTTTTCAGGCTCCTACCAATATGACGGAGAANGCCCAGCAATTGTTCCTGGCTCTGCCAGCACCCCACCACCCAGGCTGGCTCTAGGCGACTGGGCGCTGAACATCTTCCCTGAGCTCAGGAGAACACAGGCCTGCTAGACCTTTAAGTGTAAATGGAGCCTTCCCCAATCCCCTCCTTTTTTTCAGGCTCCTACCAATATGACGGAGAAGGCAATGGCACCCCACTCTAGTACTCTTGCCTGGAAAATCCCATGGATGGAGGAGCCTGGTAGGCTGCAGTCCATGGGGTCGCTAGGAGTCGGACACGACTGAGCAACTTCACTTTCACTTTTCACTTTCATGCATTGGAGAAGGAAATGGCAACCCACTCTAGTGTTCTTGCCTGGAGAATCTCAGGGATTGGGGAGCCTGGTGGCTGCTGTCTCTGGGGTTGCACAGAGTTGGACCCGACTGAAGCGACTTAGCAGCAGCAGCACCAACATGACAGAGAAAGCCTGCAACCAAAGCTCGACCTACTCCCTTGCTTGGGCAGGTGCCTCTCCTGAGTCCTTTCTTTAGCTCCAGGTTCTGTGCAGGGAGATGGTGATCCCATGACCACAGGTTTCCTTCTTGACATCCTCTGTCTCTCTGGGGAGTCATGCCATTCACTGCAAGTCATTTAGCCCCATCCCCACTAGTGACGACGAAGTGTTACTGGACCACCAGCAGGGTTAAATGTATTGTCATTGCAAGGCTGCTAAGTGGATTAATGGATGATTTCAAAACACAAAAGGCTAGGTGGCAAGAGGAACCCACTCCCATTTCTATAGCCCTCTTTCCAAAAGAGGGAACCCTGGAGCAACCAAGTTTGGGCTGCCAGGTGATTGAGGCCCCCCCCACCCACTTCCAGGAGAGGTGGCCTTAGCTCTGCAACCATGAATCCCTGGGCTTCTGTTTCTTTAGCTGTAAAACAGAGGCTGGTAAAAGGTGAAAGGATGGGTGACCATAATCTCTTCCATCTTTGAACTGCACAGTTCTATCCTAGCAGCTGCTATTGGTAAGAGCTCCAAGGAGGGTTTGCTGGGTGGTGTGGGCAGCAGTTTGGGCTCCTTTCTGGCCCTAAGGTTGACGGCTCTGAAGGCAGAGCAGACTGATCAAGACCGCAAGAAATGAGAAATCTCTACCTCTGGATCAACGGAAAAATTCATCCGAATCTCCCTAAAAGGACTCATTTTTTCCTTTTCTTTTCACATGTCTTTCGGTTATAGGAAAAATAATTTGGGCAACTGACAGTAAAGTTTTTGTTACTCCTATAGTAAAGAACATTTATTCAGATCCTGTTTGACCTGGAAATACAGATGGAATCAAATTATGGTTTTCTTTTATCAGAAAGCTTTCCCTTTCTAGTGATTCTGAGCTGGATCCTGCTGGTAAAGTGTTGAAATCTCAGGAAGACATGGGAGGGGTGGGCCTGGTACTGATGCTTTCAGGTTCCAAGGTCTGAATAAGCGAACAATATTCGTGATTCGAGTTTTACAGCAGCTGTCCCAGATACCTGATTCAACCCACAGGAACAAAATTTAGTACTTCCTCCAAAGAAAAGGTGTATATATATATATATATATATATATATATATATATAGTCTGATGCTCAGAGATACAAAATGAGCGTTTTTATTTCTTTTGATTGCTTTTGTAAGTCAAGGAATGTGTTTGAGATTTTCCACGTGGTATGGCACTTCTGTAGTTTTTGATTTTCCTTTTTGAAATGGAATAATTGGTTTTGCTTAGAGTGGTGACTGGTACAGTAATAGAACTGGCTAGCAGAGAAAACATAGTTTTCAATATTAATAGTTTCAGTAGTAAACCACTAACTAATCTATGATACCTGTTGTGCTATATCACTGAACTGTATCTTTGGCCTCTTAGCATCAAAGTCACCTGGGATTTTTTAAAATAAAGACCACAAGCCTATTCCAGACCTACTAACAAAGTTTTTTTTTTTTTTTTTTAATGGTTTGGATTTGCTTTTTATTTTTTTTCTAAATAAAGTTTTAATAAGTTTTTAGTAAGTTTTTCAGGTGCTCTGTGGTGTGCTGAAGAAACAGACTTACATGCCATTCTATCCTGTCATAGCCCATATGCTGTTCATTCTGGCTGTTTTATTCGGCCACTCTTGCCTTTCTAACTGGATTGTAAGCTTCTGCAGGACAACATACCACCAACTCCTCTAGTGTTTAGGATGTACTGGGCTATTCACTTTGGAGGTTTACATGAGTCTGTACTTTGTAAGGAGAAGGTCTGGCACACTAGCGGATTCTGAGGGGTAGCTGGTGGTCCTAGGAAGAAGGACGCGGTGAGGGAAGGGGGTGGGGTCAGGCTTGATGCTTCCAGATGCAAGGGCTTGTTTCCCTCCCTTCTTGGAAAGCATCTGCTGTAGGGGTCCTTCCTCTCCCGGAAGTGTGGGTCCTGGAGTTCTGACACCAGAGAAAAGCCTTGTAGGATCGAGTTTGGGGAGTATGTGAGGCTGGAGGAAAGCGAAGGGAGAAATGATGACTCCAGGGCGCTGCAATCCTGTTGGCTGAAAATCTCAGAGTCCCCTGGCTGGGATCTGAAACTGGACCTGAATATAGAGAGCAAGGAGAGACCAAGAAAGAGGTAGATTGGTAGGTGGTGGGTTTGATAAACCTTCCCAGAGGCTTAGCTCAGGCAGCTGCAAGAGGAGTGGATCCTAGCATCCACCATCCGGCAGAATCTCAAAAGCCTGCCTCGCTTGCCCACCGGCTCAGGGGTCAGCGCAGTCGCGTGCTCTCCGTAACCTGCTCCACCGCGTCCCTGGCTCAGTGGCCTGCTGGCTTTGGCTCTGACCCAGGTGGTTAAAGGCGAACTGGAGACCCCGAGGAGGTCCCGAGGAGAGGGCGGCAGGAGAAGGCCGGAGGTGCGAGGACCCTCGGCTCCCGGGAGAAGGGACCCAGCGGCTGCTGAATGCAGTCTAGCGTTAAGGCCTGCACATGAAAGCCCGGCCTTGCAGCTCTTCCCACGGCCGAGCCGTATTCACAGCGAGGAGTGAGTGACCGTCTCAGTGAGCGGGGCCAGCCCAGCGGGACCAGGTGAGGGAGCACCAACGCGGGGCCGTGGGGGAGAGGTGGCCAGCGCAGGGTGGGTGCAGACGCCTCGGGAGGACGTGGCGAGGGGGCAAGCAGGGGGGCACCGCATCTCCCGGAGGCCGTGGCCGTGGCCAGCTCAGGGGACTGGATCCCTCAGTACAGTCGTGGACCCAGATGCTGAGGGAGAGGAACTAGGTGGGAGGACGGGTCGGCTGGGAAGGAGCCGGGGCCATGGGCCTTCAGCCGGAGCGGAACCTGCCCCGTGGTTTCATCCATACGAGTCATAACCTTTCACAGGAAGCTTATTTCAGTGGCTTAGGGCTTTTTTCAGAAAGCATGCGCGTGCAGGCGTGAGCTAAGGAGAGCCCGCCTTGGAGCCGGAGCTCGTGGACGGTGAAGGAGGCTGTGAAAGCCGCCTCCCGACGGCTGTAGGATGAATGGGTTGTCCAGGCTCAGCCAGCGGCTCCCCCAAGTTTGCTTTCCCGCTTCCAGGTTTTCCATCACACCTCTAGTTCATAGTTGAAACTGTGTAAATTGTAGGAGACTATTTTATATTATATATAGTAATATAGATTTCCTAAACTTTCTTATTTTTACATAGAAATAATGTTATATATAATATACTATATACTATATTTATAGTTATGTAGTCATATAAGTATATATAATTTTATTATAAATATATTATGAAATTGTATTATGTAATATGTAATTATCTAAAAATATACATTATATTATGTCATAATGTTATATTATGTGACAATACTTACTGTAATATGACTATGATAGTCATATTGTGTGATTACATAATTAGTATATACTATATTATACTATTTATTATATATTATATACTATATGTTGTATAATGTAATATACACATATTTATATTATATATGATATGATATAATTGATATATAAATATATTATTTAATGTGTAACTATAAGAAAAGTTATGACCAACCTAGATAGCATATTCAAAAGCAGAGACATTACTTTGCCGACTAAGGTCCGTCTAGTCAAGGCTATGGTTTTTCCCGTAGTCATGTATGGATGTGAGAGTTGGACTGTGAAGAAGGCTGAGTGCCAAAGAATTGATGCTTTTGAACTGTGGTGTTGGAGAAGACTCTTGAGAGTCCCTTGGACTGCAAGGAGATCCAACTAGTCCATTCTGAAGGAGATCAGCGCTGGGATTTCTTTGGAAGGAATGATGCTAAAGCTGAAACTCCAGTACTTTGGCCACCTCATCCGAAGAGTTGACTCATTGGAAAAGACTCTGATGCTGGAAGGGATTGGGTGCAGGAGGAGAAGGGGATGACAGAGGATGAGATGGCTGGATGGCATCACTGACTCGATGGGCGTGAGTCTGAGTGAACTCCGGGAGATGGTGATGGACAGAGAGGCCTGGCGTGCTGCAGTCCATGGAGTCGCAAAGAGTCGGACATGACTGAGTGACTGAACCGAACTGAACTGATAGATATTATTATAGATTATCTATTGCATATTATAATTATATAATGGACAAATTGTCTTTCTCCAATGGAGAAGGCAATGGCACCCCACTCCAGTACTCTTGCCTGGAAAATCCCATGGACGGAGGAGCCTGGTGGGCTACAGTCCATGGGGTCGCTGAGGGTTGGACACGACTGAACAACTTCACTTTCACTTTTTAGTTTCCTGCATTGGAGAAGGAACTGGTAACCCACTCCAGTGTTCTTGCCTGGAGAATCCCAAGGACGGGGCAGCCTGGTGGGCTACTGTCTATGGGGTCGCACAGAGTCGGACACGACTGAAGTGACTTAGCAGCAGCAGCATAGATATTATTATAGATTATCTATTGCATATTATAATTATATAATAGACAAATTGTCTTCCTCCAAGGCACTTAAAGTTCTTTATGCTTTCCATGACTCTAAGAGACAGCCAGAGGGCAGAAATATTGTTCCTGCTGCTGCTGCTGCAGCTGGACGATTACAGCACATTATTGGTCGAGACAGGAACAAAAGCTAGTGTAGTGTGTGATCCATGGCTGTTTGAGGCCATAGGAACACCACCTTAGACTCCTGCCGTGGTGGCCTCCTTCAACCTGGGCTTGCTCCTGTTTTCAGATTGATATCCTTGTTGGTGTTTCTCAAAGATGAGGCCTGGTTTCTGGGAGGTGAGGATGCCTGAAGGGAAGCTTGAAATTAACCAGGTGTCAGACACTCCAAGTGTGGTACGGTCGTGGAGACGATGGCTGCTTTTGACATCTGTGTGCCTTCCCTCCTCCGTCTCAGTTCCTCTCCTTCTCCTGGGAGCCCAAGGCCTGTCTTCTCAGGTTCCCGCACCTTCCCACCATCCTCTCGTTTAATCTCCTACTCCTCTCCAGTGGCTATGGCAGTGGCCATCCAGGAGACACCTTTCTTCTCAAAGGTCAGTTCTTGGTCTGCATTAAGTCATTAAATTTAATATATACATTGGACCACTCCAATGGTCTGGGAACTGTTTCTATTAAAATTAAAATGTACATTAGACCAAAACTCTAATGGCCTGGGCACTGATGCTTCTAAAATCAGTACCTGGGCTGCTGTATGTTTATTCCCTGTTCTCCCTTCCCCGTTCCATCGGGATGAGGTTAAGGTCAGGGACAGGAAGGCAGCGATCACTAATTTTCTCCTAATATTTGTGCTCCCCTTCTTCTGTGGTAACAGAACTCTGAGTTTTCAGCTCAGCATCTAGCTGACTGGAGTAAACACTACGTTTTGCAACTTCCTTCACAGTTGAGTATGACCTGTGACTAAACGGTATGTAGCCCAGTCGGTGCAAGTGGAAATATTGTGCAGCCCATGTTGAGAACCGTTGTTCATCTTGCTGCTTGGAAGGGAGATGCTGTCATCTTGGGTCATGAGATCAAGGCTCCATGTGGTAAGAGCCACAAGATAGAGGGAACCTAGGTTCCTGTCACAGTGGAGCAAACTTTGCAATTTGGGTTGTTTCTTTGGATTTGTGGAAGCCAGTGTTAGCTTTTTTCGTTTATTTCTTTGCTGATCGCTCCAAGCTAACTTCTCATGAATAGAGTGCAATCAAGAGTGCAGCCTGTATGGATTGCTTCTGACCCAAGCCAATTACGCAGGACCCTGGAAGAATGATCATTCACCATTTCCAGATGATGGTGCCTTTCAGGTTGATGCTGATGTGTAGAACTGGGAGGGGATATGGAAGTGTAATTACACGGTTTATTCTCTGGTTGATCAGCAGGAGGAGCAACAAGTCAATAACCTCTGGAAGTCCAACTTCTCCTTTCCATACACAAATCAGAGTCTTTCTGTTCATTCTTTGCCCAAAGCACAAACTCTTGCAGACTCCTCTCTTGAACAACTCCCTCCCTATCCAAGATTAGCCTGCACAGAGTCTAGACCTACATTACTGTTTTCTTCTTTGAAATATGTTTTATTCTTACCAGAGAACCACTGCCAAATGAAGGGGGATGGGTGCCAGGGCCAATGGCAGTGGGAGTGTGTGGATCGAACCAGGACCCCCTGCATTGGGAGCGCAGAGTCTTGGCCACCAGGGAGGTCCCTCCTCTGACTTTTGAAGTCACAGATGCAAAGCATCCCACAGGTCTGCTTTTTACCTTTTCCCTTCTCCACCTCTTGCCTCTCACTACAGGGTCTGGCTGTTCTGCTCAGCTTCTTCTACACTTACTAATTTAACCCGATTTACTTCTGCTAGGTACACTGATGCCTTTTTCTCTTCCTTCATAAAAGATCCCCTCCTGAATGGAGATGTGGACAGAGTGGGGGAAGGAGAGTGTGGGATGAATGGATAAAGTAGCATCAACATATATACACTATCAAGTGTTAAGATGAACTGCCGGTGAGAAGTTGCTGTGTAGCAGAGGGAGCCCAGCCTAGTGCTCTGTGATGACCTGGAGGGATGGCATTCGGGAGGGGAGGGAGGCTCTGGAGGGATGGGGTCAGTTCAGTTCAGTTCAGTCGCTCAGTCGTGTCCGACTCTTTGCGACCCCATGAACTGCAGTGCACCAGGCCTCCCTGTCCATCATCAACTCCCAGAGCCTACTCAAACTCATGTCCATCTAGGCAGTGTGCCATCCAACCATCTCATCCTCTGTTTTCCCCTTCTCTTCCTGCCCTCAATCTTTCTCAGCATCAGGGTCTTTTCAAATGAGTCAGCTCTTTGCATCAGGTGGCCAAAGTATTGGAGTTTCAGCTTTAACATCAGTCCTTCCAATGAATATTCAGGACTGATTTCCTTTAGGATGGGCTAGTGGGATCTCCTTGCAGTCCTAGGGACTCTCAAGAGTCTTCTCCAATACCACAGTTGAAAAGCATCAATTCTTCGGTGCTCAGCTTTCTTTATGTATAATTACAGCTGATTTCCATTATTGTCTGGAAGAAACCAACACAACATTTAAAAAATTAAATAAAAAGCTTTTACTCTTGAAATAAAAAAAGTCAGCTGGAGAAAACTCTCTCCAGTCTGCTGCTAGAAGGTGTGTGTAGTGTAATGTGAGCAAGGGAGGCTGTTTCACTAGCTTTGTCAGACAGTGGAACCTAAGCAAGGGAAAGCCGATCCTATCATATTAACAGGTCTCCCCACACTGAAGGGAGAGGGGTTTTATGGGCTGTGAACATCAGGGAGCAGGGACCTGGGAGCCAACTTAGAATTCTGATTCTACAGGTAATGTGCAGTTAGGTCTCTATCTGTGGCTTTGAGGGCTATTCAGGAGGTCAAACCAGTCAATTCTAAATATTCATTGGAGGAACTGATGCTGAAGATGAAGCTCCAGTACTTTGGCCACCTGTTGCGAAGAGCTGACTCATTGGAAGAGAGCCTGATGCTGGGAAATATTGAAGGCGGGAGGAGAAAGGGAGACAGAGGGCAAGATGGTTGGATGGCCTCACCGACTCAATGGACATGAGTTTGAGCGAGTTCTGGGAGACAGTGAAGGACAGGGAAGCCTGGCATGCTGCAGTCTACAGGGTTACAGAGTTGGACACGACTGAGCGACTGAACAGCAACAGGAGTTTAATGAGTTCCAACCATCTTGTTTGTAGGGTGCTATCTTGGAATGTGATTAAAACCCTAAACTTGAAAACAAAACAAAACAAAACAAAACTAATTCCCTGCTAACCTTCCTCTCTGGCTTGGAGCCACCCACTTCCCACTGTGTTTCCCTCTCACCCGTTGCTATTGGCTTTCCATGTAAGCCGATTAAAGTGAGCTTTCGGATCCCAGTGAGCTTTCAGCGGTTTTGAAGGGCAGTGAAAACAGCTCTGAAAAGATCCAGGCCCTTGCCTAAGCCTGGAGTCTGCCTCAAACACTCCCATCTGGGAGTCCCTACTTTCATAGGTTGAGATGTCAGAGGAAGGAAAAAGGGTGAGGAGAGGAGGCTGGAAGAAATAAGCTGCAGCCTAGAGCTCTGAAAGGTGGTTCTCAGGTAGAAGGGTGAAATTCATCCCAGCAAGAGAAAAGAAAGCTCTGTTTCCCCCTGGATATAGCCCACATGGAATTTTACACCACGAAGCTAAAGGGAACCCACTTCGCAGTGATATTTGCACGTTACTTTTGCTACGACTATCACGTTTTCATGTCATTGGCAAGTGGAATACATATTCTTGGGTTGCCATTTCCCTCTCCAAGGGATCTTCCCAACCCAGGGGTCGAGCCCAGGTTTACTGCATTGCAGGCAGATTCTTTACCTACTGAGCTATGAGGCAAGCCCTCTTACACAAGAAATTATTCACATTTCCTTAGGGGGTTATTTCTTATTATAATTTGTTCATCTTTGTGAAGGCTTTTTATTTACTTTGATTGTGAATAATCTCCATTTCCTCCTTTAACTTTCCACTGTTAAATTGATTTGCATACATATTTCAGCCAGGAAAACATCTATGAGAGCATTAATGTTATTTGCCAAATTGACTTATTTGTCCCTGAACCAGTCTGGCCTGCTTTGAGGACACGCTTTACATATTTTTGTTCTGCCTTTGGATGGTCTGGCTGTTGCTGAACCATTCCTTGGGCTGGGTCTCTATCCCCACATCACGAATCTAGAACTATTTGAATGGAGTCTCCGTTTTAGATTGTTTGGGTATGAGTATGATATGTGATTTACAATCTGTCTGATGACCACTACGTATACTAAATCGCTTCAATCGTGTCGGACTCTTGGTGACCCCATGGACTGTAGCCCACCAGACTCCTCTCTCCATGGGATTTTCCAGACAAGAATACTGGAGTGGGTTGCCACGCCCTCCTCCAGGGGATCTTCCCAACCCAGTGAAGATGCCTGTGTCTCTTATGTCTCCTGCATTGGCAGGTGGGTTTTTTACCACCAGTGCCACCTGGGCAGCCCCTTATGACCACTCCAGGGGTTTAAATCAGACCTGTAGGGAGAGAACAAAACCCTAACCCTGCCTGCAATTTTTACTTTGTCCCAAATCCTGACTTGTTGTTACTGATGCTCTCCCAAAGGCCCTTTGAATAGTGCCTTTTAGACTATTACCTTGTTTGGGCTACTGCTTCCTTGCTTTTGAAAACATTTGGATCTCTCGAGAAATTGCTGGGACCACAGGGTCTTCTCCTGAGCAGGGAGCAGAACTATGCACAAATATGCTCGACTCCCGTGTCCTTAATCTCTAAGGTTAGTTTCTGTAAAAAATTCTGAACCACAGGAGTAACATGAGTTTAACATGAGCAACATGAGTGTGTGTGTGTGTTAGTCGCTTAGTTCTGTCAGACTCTTTGTGACCCCCTGGACTGTAGCCGCCAGACTCCTCTGTCCATGGGATTTTTCAGGCAAGAATACTGGAGCGGGTAGCCATTCCCTTCTCCAGAGGATCTTCCCAACCCAGGGATCCAACCCAGGTCTCCTGCATTAACAGTTTCATCAACAGAAAGCTGTTCAAATTTTTCTCTAGTCTGTCTGTACGTTTACCAGTGACTGCTGCTGCTGCTAAGTCATGTCCTACTCTGTCCGACCCCATGGACTGCAGCTCACCAGGCTCCCCCGTCCCAGGGATTCTCAGGCAAGAACACTGGAGTGGGTCGCCATTTCCTTCTCCAATGCATGAAAGTGAAAAGTGAAAGTGAAGTCGGTCAGTTGTGTCCGACTCTTCGAGACCCCATGGACTGCAGCCTAACAGGCTCCTCCATGGGGTGCCATTGCTTTCTCTGTTACGAGTGACTAAACTGTCATTAATAGATGTGACTGTATAATTTTCTGTCCTAGTATTTTTCTTTAGATTCTATTCCAATTTATTTGTATCAACATTAGCCTCACCTTGGCATTCAATAATGACATTACGATCATTCCTGATGGCCATGCAGTTCATATGATGTGATTTTACTGATAAGCTCTTTTGTTTTTATTAATTCTTTTATTTTACTGTGTATTTATCGTGTTTTCTTTCCAATTAGGAAAGGGTTCTTGACCTTTAGAAATATAAGCCTTGAAATGGTCTTTTGGCCTCAAGCTGTAAGCTGAGAGTTAACCACTTAGTCTTGACTGGGGAAGGGTACTAGTTAAATTTTAATCTTAACTAAATGTCTGTTACTAAGCAGTTAAAGTACACTTAAAAAATGAAAAACAAAAGACTTCCAATCATTTAACACAACTGTTCTCATTATTTTATATTCCATATTCATAAAATATACACATTTTATAATTATACTGTAATGCAATTTATAACCTGCTCTTTTTATTTAGCATCAAACCACATTCAAGAGGTTTTAAAGTCATTATTTTAAGTGGATGAGTAGTATAATAGTGAAAAACCATTGCAGCTAAACTTGTGGTCCACATTCCTGTCTATATAATTTAAAAAATTCTGTTTTATTATTTCTTGGAATCAGGATCAAAAGATGTCATGTTTCATGATACTTAAACATATTGTCATGTTGCCTTCCCAATATACAATGATGTCAGCAAAATATGAGTTTGTTAGTTTTTCTACAATTTTGACAGTACTGGATGTCACGATGAAAACATTTTCTGGCATTAGCTTACTAGATATAGAATGCTCACTGCTCAGCGGTTAAGCTTAGTAACTGCATCTAGTGGCCAGTGAATCAAATGACCCAAGGTACGCTGGTGGCTCTGATGGTAAAGAATCTGTCTGCCATGCAAGAGACCCGGCTTCAATCGGTGGGTTGGAAAGACCCCTTGCGGGAGGAAATGGCAACCCACTCAGTACTCTTGCCTGGGAGATCTCATGGACGGAGAAGCCTGGAGGACTATAGTTGCAGTTGGACAACTACAGTTGTCCATGGGGTTGCAAAGAATTGGACATGACTGAGTGACTAACACTTTTACTTTCACTCTTAAGAGAACCCAAGGTACTCTTTTATTCACTCTGAATAATCTGTCAGAAGAGCAGACAGCTCTTCTTTGTGTGGCCTAGATTGGAAATGGTAATGCAATAAGAAATTAAGATGCTCGGAGAGAATATCCATTGTGCATCCACATATTGTTTTGTTCATCTTGTCAGGCTGTGGAGGAGTTAAGGCCTCTGAACACTAGAGAGCGCCCGTGGCTACAGAATAGCTCTGCTCTGCCTTCCCATTCAAGCTTCCTTGGCATTGTCTGGCTGTGGCACCAAGGCAGGTGGCCTAATAAACGCTGCTTCATTTACTCCCTGACGTGACAGTCTCAGACGATCAGAAATGCAAAGGGATGTTTACCCCTTGGAGACTTGTGTCTTTTCTGGCAATGCACTGTTTGGGTGCTTTCAAGAACAAAGATACAGAGAGTTTGCTGTGGAGCATATGAAGATGCTGCAACAAAACCTCTGTGGAGGGATCTGGGCTGCAGACACAAAGAGGAAGGTGGCTCAAGTGCTTGGAAACTGAACCCAGACAGTGGCCCTCGGAGATCTTAATTGTTCCTTTGGGTTGAGTTGGGGATGGGACCTGGAGGGGACCAGAGGAAGGTGGAGAGGCGTGAAAGGAAGAGACCCATGGGCTCCTGGCAGGGGATGGAAAATGAGGGGAAAAAAAGTAGCCTTGGGCCCCTGGAGGCTGGCTTGATCATCCTGCAGGAGAGGAAACAGCGTGGCCGTGATTGTTTTGCTTCCATCGAAATAATAAGCACAATAGTTGGCCCTGAGTCTGGGTAGCCTCTTTCTCTGAGGGGCTCAGAGGACTCAATCTCATTAGCCCTGAGGGCAGCTGGGAGAGGATGACTCCCCAGTGCCACTCAGGTTCCTGAGCTGGAAATTCAGTCTCCCAAAGGGGAGGGCAGTGAGGCCAGACAGAAGTGGGGCCACAGTTCTGTCTTACATGATAGCTGACTGTGATTGTATGGGGTCTTCCTGGGGCTGCTGTCTCTAGGCTAGGGAGAGAAGCTCAAAGAATCACCTTCCTGCAAACTCACACCTTCTCCAGAGCCTTCCTCTTTCAGCATTCTGCCTCAGTTTCTCTTGGTTCTGTCTTTAAACAAACTCAGGTTTCTTTTGCATTAAAAACAAAACCCTTCAAAAATCACTCTTCCCCCTCACCCTGCCATATCTTGGAGCAAACTTGTCTTTATCTTTCTTTCCAACATCTAGAAAGGTGGATTTGTATAACAGAGATTTGAAACAACAATCTTAGCTGTTGACATATATTTTGATTTAGGCAAAAGGTGAACTATTGCTCAAAGTATTAAAAACAGTGTTTGAAAACTATTTAGTTATACAGGAAAATTCTCCAGATAGAATTTAAACGAAGCAATCAGGAATAAACGTGCATTAAGGTATGATTCCAAAAAAACCAATACAAACTTCCCTAAAATATACATAAAAAAATGTCTGGAGGGAACTATCTGAGGATGTTCTTAGTGTTTCTCTCTGGGGTAGAAGTGTGGGAAATTAAAAATTTCTTCCTTATATGTCCTCAACATTTTAAAAATTGGAATTAATTTTAAAATTATAAGAGGCTTTATTATTATCTGTCTTGGTTTTTTGCCCTTCCTCTAACTAACTGTGTTTTACCAACTGTTGCCTCTCACCTTTCATCTCCCAATCTCTCCTGAAGTTGTTTTTTCTGGGTTACAAAGGTCAGAGATCATCTGCTTTTTTAAATTAATTAATCAAATTTTTTTCCTGCACTGGGGCTCTGTTGCGGTTCCTGGGCTTCTTTAGTTGCAGCTCATGGATTTAGTTGCCTTGAGGCATCATGGATCTAGTTCCTTGACCAGGAATTGAACCCAAGACCCCTGCATTGGAAGGTGGATTCTTTTTTTTAATTGAAGAATAATTGCTTTACAGAATTTTGTTTTCTGTCAAACCTCGACATGAATCAGCCATAGGTATCCATATACCCCCTTCCTCTTGAACCTCCCTAAAGGTTCCCATCCCACCCTTCTAGGTTGATACAGAACCCCTGTTTGAGTTTCCCGAGTCATACAGCAAATTCTTGTTGGCTATTTTAATTATGGTAATGTAAGTTTCCATGTTACTCTCTCCATACATCTCACCCTCCCCTCCCCTCTCCCCATGTCCATTAGTCTGTTCTCTATGTCTGCTTCTCCATTGCTGCCCTGCAAATCAGTTCTTTGGTACCATCTTTCTAGATTCTGTATATATGTGTTAGTATATAATATTTAACTTTCTCTTTCCGACTTACTTCACTCTATATAATAGGCTCTAGATTTATCCACCTCATTAGAACTGACTCAAATGCATTCTTTTTTATGGCCGAGTAATATTCCATTGTGTATCCATACCACAACTTCTTTATCCATTCATCTGTTGATGGACATCTAGGTTGCTTTCATGTTCTAGCTATTGTAAATAGTGCTGCAATGAACAGTAGGATATATGTGTCTTTTTCAGTTTTGGTTTCCTCAGGGTATATGCCTAGGAGTGGGATTGCTTCATGTGGTTGTTTTATTCTTAGTTTTTTAAGGAATCTCTTCCATAGCGGCTGTATCAATTTATATTCCCACCAACAGTGCAAGAGGGTGGAAGGTGAGTGCTTAACCATTGGACTACCAGGGTGGTGCTTTACCTGCTTATTTAATTTAGTATTTTTTCCATCAGCTTCAGCCTACTCCAATGGAGGTATTTCTACCTTCTCACTGTCTTCTTGACATTTCTACCTGGGTGCCTCCTTGGATCTCAATCTCAAAATGTCCAAAACAGAATAAATATTCTTTACTTATAGGCCTCAGTCCCTCCCCAGTCTCTTCCCTCAAGCAACAAGTAACATGTTTAAGTTATTTGATCCCATAGACTTGGACTTGAAATAGTGCTGACTCCTTCCTCTTCCTGGTTCCTTTCCCCCATCTGGAGGTTGAGTCCTCCAAATTCTACTTCCATAATATCTCTTTCCTCGAATCCTCTTTTTTTTTTTGGAGTTCTCGTCACACCTTGTCTAGTTCAGAAGCTCCCTGTCTGATACCCAGGGCATTTTGATGGTATCCTAACCATTTGCTTTGTGTCTAGTACCTGCCCTGCACCAATGAACCAGTCCACTGGCAGAAGACCATTGCCTAGCTCAGAGTAGGTCTGACCTCTATGCACAAGGCTCCATGAAGTCTGGCTTCTTGCCAAGTAGTGAAAAGAAAGTGGGAGTGAATTATGAACAGTGATAAACCCTCTTAGATTGTTGGAAATATCTAGAGTGAGGAATCCTAGGGAGAGGTTAGACTTCTCCTCTGAACATATGGAGATGAGCATCATAGGATCTGGAGTAATGTTGGGAGACACCCTCATGTGCACCCACAGGCTGGCAAAGCCCCAGTTACACAGGGGTGGCCTTTGCCCATTAGACTGTAAGCTCTGTGAGCACAAGGCTGGGTCTGTCTTTTAACTGTAAGCCTGGTGACCGACTCTTCACAGGCATTTGATTAACATTTTAGCAATGAATGAAAGAATAAATAAAAAGGTTTGATCTACGTACAAGAAAATACAGTCACCTTTATCTTAGAGTCTATATTTCTATTAACGTAACCCAAGACCACACTGATGCTTGTTTGTGACTGACCCTTATCTTGCTGTTGTCAGGTGGTCCTCAAGTTGGGGTGTACCTCTGAATCACTGGTGATGTTTAAAAAGCATACCGAGGACTTTCCTGGTGGTCCAGTGGTTAAGACTCCACACTTCCAGTGCAGGGGGCAGAGGTTCCATCCCTGGTCAGGGAACTAGATCCCACATGCCGTGTGGCATGGCCAAAAAATTAAAATTCAAAACAAAATTAGAAAGCATATGGATATCTGGGCCTATTAGACCAGAATCTCCTGAGTCAGGGGTTGGGGCCCAGACTTGTGTACTCCGTGGGGTTCCTCTGATTACACCTCTGTGGTTGCCTGAAGCGCCTGTTTTTCATAGGCGTTGCTGCCGTATCCCATTTCCTTCTTCCTTCTTACATTTATATTGTTACATTTTGAGACTCTACCTAAATTTTGTCTTGTCAGTTTTGGCTCATTGCTTTTGCTCACTGTCTTTTTTGATCCTGGTCCCGTCATTCACTCTATTAGCTGTTTTCTCCCAGATGTGTGCCACCTGCAAATGAGAAAAGCTTGCCTTCTTTCTCTTCATGCAGGTTGATGGAAAAAGTGTTGAACATAAAAGGGTTAGGGTTGAAGTGGGTTCATCAGTTCATACCCAGGACTAAAATAAGCTTAATAATTTTTTTTAGAGTGATTCAACTTTTTTAATTTGGCTGCACTGGACAGCATTCAGGGATCTTAGTTCCCTGACTAGGGATCGAACCCACGTCCTCTGCATTGAGAACTCAGTCTTAACCACTGGACTGGCAGGGAGAACCCTAACAAATTTTTTTTTCTGGGGGGGGAATGATTTTTTTTTTCTTTTGCAAATGCACTTTGGAGGGAAATAACTCCAGGACACAATGAGGAGTTTGATTTGCATTCCCAACTGCGTGACCTTGGATGAATCACTTACTCTTTCTGGGTTTAACTTTATGAGGAAAACCATAGGGAAAAGAGATTGGTCCTCTCCTTCTTCTATCCTGAGCTATCCTGAGTCCTCTTCTTCTTCTCTGGACCTGCCTCCCATTCCATTCATTCCTTCCAGGACCTCAGCCAGGCGTGGCCCCTGCTATCCCCAGGCCTGGCCTCTCAGGGAATAATTTCTCTGCTTTCAAGCCTCATGTGGATAGATCATCTGTTCCATTAGGCCAGTCCTGGACAAGGTAGAAATTTTTCAAAAGGGCTTTCTAATGGATAAAAACATATCATACTAAGGAAATAGAGGAACCTGTATGGACAGAGCAAACAGGAATATTCACTCATCAAGAATACGTTGGGTTTCTATCATGTGTCCCTCTTTGTTCCAGGTCCTGGGAATGTGGTTGTGAAACAAAGAACTTGTGCTGATGAAGCTCACATCCTATAGTGGGGGAGAGAGATAAGACACAGTTAGATACACGCGCTGGGGAAATGCTTTGGAGAAAAGTCAAGTCTGGTAAAGGGGATGAGGAGTGGGTGGGTGATGACTGTTTTATGTGGGCTGTTGCAGGAAGGCCTCTCTAATAAGCAGAGATCTGGAGGGTGTGACAGAGGAAGCTTGCCTAGGAGGTCTAGGAACATCCAGGAGCCATGGGAAGGGAAGATGCACTCAGGAGGGAGGAGATGGAAGGGCCAGAAGAAGGGCCAGAGTGCCCGGCCCTCACAGGACCTGGGACAGACTTTGGGTTTCACTCTCAGTGACATGAGAAGCCCTGGGAGAGTTTTTGGATAAAGAGATAACACGGTCTGACTCAAGTTTTTAAAGGATCATTCTGGCCACTGTTCAGTGAATAGACTCTACTGGGGTGAGAGTGGAGGGAGACCAGTTGGTCCCAGGGTGGGAGCTGGTGAAAGTGTTGGGAATGTCAGGGAACTTGGAACATCAACCAGCAGGAAGTGCTGGTGAGTTGGACATAGGATGTGTGTGTGTGCGTGTGCGTGTGTGTATGTGAGAGAGAGACAGACAGAGAGACAGACTCAGAGGTCAAGGGAGAGACTCCAAGATTTTTCATTTGAGCAGCTGAAATGACAAGGTTGCCACTTGTTGAGATGGGGCTGGTGAACTTGAACTTGATTTTGGACAAATTAAGTCTTTGGACATGTCAGCTTTGAGATGACTTTTCAACATCTTAAGGACTCAGGGGTTGGTTTGGAAAATAGAAACCATTATGGCTACATCAGGAAGAATGAGTATCTCCAAGAAGTGCTTTGATACTAAACTTACTTTTCTTCATATCCCCAAGGCATAAAATCTGTATCTTCAGGCCATCTCATTCATTTTGCATAAATATCCATATTTGCTGCTTCCTAAGGGTGGTCTAGTCAAGGCTATGGTTTTTCCAGTGGTCATGTGTGGATGTGAGAGTTGGACTGTGAAGAAAGCTGAGTGCTGAAGAATTGATGCTTTTGAACTGTGGTGTTGGAAAAGACTCTTGAGAGTCCCTTGGACTGCAAGAAGATCCAACCAGTCCATTCTGAAGGAGATCAGCCCTGGGATTTCTTTGGAGGGAATGATGCTCAAGCTGAAACTCCAATACTTTGGCCACCTCATGCGAAGAATTGACTCATTGGAAAAGACTCTGATGCTGGGAGGGATTGGAGGTAGGAGGAGAAGGGGACGACAGAGGATGAGATGGCTGGATGGCATCACTGATTCGATGGGCGTGAGTCTGAGTGAACTCCGGGAGATAGTGATGGACAGGGAGGCCTGGTGTGCTGTGATTCATGGGGTAGCAAAGAGTCAGACACGACTGAGCAACTGAACTGAACTGAACTGAACTGAACTGAAGAGTGGTCTTTGCCTTTGGAGAAGCCTGACTCCCTTCAGCTGTGATTTTCATGAATGAGTCTCCATCGTGAGTACTCCCGGCATAGTCTGGGCCAATCTGATGGCTGAGAGAGGTTTCTGGGCTTTCTCTTAATTCAAAACTGGAGTCTTTGCCTGCTTGCTAAATTCTTGCTTCCTCCCAGAGGGTTACCACTGTCAATATCTAATTTGCAGAGATGACTAAGAGACCATGGCACTGGCTATCTTTCCAGAAGTAACCACTTCCCCAGGCTCTCTGGTGACCCCAGAAAGTGTCCCCCCTCAATCTCTTTACCCCCTTCCATTGCCCACAAGAGTCGGAACACTTCAGGTTTCCAGTAGAAAACTACCTGAAATAGAGACAAAGTCTCAGTAAGAAGATACATCCCATTCATACTCCTTTCTATAAATTAGAAAATGGATTATCATTAAGATATTAATAGATAGTATCCCAAGATTCCAAGTTTTGAGGGTCGTATAACACGACCATTTAAGAAAAAAAGAGAAAGAAATAAAAAGAAAAAAGGATGAAACAATCCTTCTTACCTTGATTTTAAGGACAATTCGAGAGTTAGATGTAGAAGATTGTTATTTTAGGTGACACCTAAGACATCCATCCGCTAAACCATTTCTCTGTCTCGGGTCACATTCAGTTCAGTTCAGTTCAGTCGCTCAGTCGTGTCCAACTCTTTGCGACCCCACGAACTGCAGCACGCCAGGCCTCCCTGTCCATCATCAACTCCTGGAGGAGTTCACTCAGACTCACGTCCCTCATTGAGACTCCGCAGTTTACTCCCACCCCATTCAGTTTCCATGCTGCTCTTTTCTGTGAAGGTGCTAATGAGCAGTTAATGGCTTGAGGATGGACTTGCCAGCAAAGAAGAGAGAATAAAGGCAGGAAGCCAACACAATAGAGAATTTCAAAATCTGTTCAATAGCAAATTAACCATGTATTCTGTCGATCCTCAGATTAAACAGGTTAGAGGAGAACTGCCCTGTCTCTGGCTCCCATGAAGATGCCCACCTTGCCCTACCCCATTTCCTCTCTGGGGTTTTTGCAATAGCTGTTGGCAGTGTCCTTAAACACCTCCAGAGAAGACAGCCTGGTATTTTCAGTAGTTGGTGATAAGGGCAACGAGACTTCTGGTAGTCTTAAAGATGTATTTCTTCATCTGAAAGGGTTTGGTTCATGGTTAGAGCCTATACTTGAGAGATTGAGAGCCAGGTAGAAGATCACCTGGGCTAACTCTAGACGTTGGTTTAACATTTGTGGACCCCCAAACCATATGCATTACTTGCACCAATTTGAAAGTGAGCATGTGAGATTCATTCACCTTGTGATTGAGAAGGAGGGTCAGGGCTTGTGAGCAACAAAAGAAGCAGAGTATGTGCTCATATTCTTGACCTTTGCAGAATACCTTGATCTTTCCTCCCCCAATTCCCCAGAGTCCCCCTATTTTCACGCCCTCCCTCCCTCCAGACTCATTATTGCAGTTATTTTTGCTGTGAGAGCACACACTCTCCTCCCTGGCAGGGCTTGGAGCTGGGGATCCATGCAGTGATCTGACGGAGCGGCTTCTGTCCTGCGTGGATGTGACTCACACCCAGAGTTTCTATTCTTGGCGCCTGCCGGTCAGCCTGTCCATTACTTGTGATTTGTCCGTCCTTCCTAAGCCTATTAGCTCATCTGTCTCTGCCAGGCTGACTCTGGGTTTTCTTCCTTCGTTTGAGCCCCTGGGACTTGTCTGCAGCCTCACCTTCTCATGGGCTCAGGGTCCAGCTGCCACGTGCAGCTGCCATTAACCTGCCATTTCCACTCTCCCGGATCCTGATAAAAATGTCAAGTGAGTCAGAACCTGACACAGCCATCTGTGGGGTACTGACATTTGTCATTACCACCAGTGTATGGCCTTTGAAGGCAGAAATCAGGCCCTGCCCTCCTAGCAGTCCAAACGACACCCATTTGAACTTAACTTTCGGCACATGCAGTGATAAACACTCCCATTAATGGCAATCAACAGCTGCCATCCACAGGGGCGGCTTAGGTAGCACTCAAGGAGCTGACCTGGGTGGGGGTAGGGTCCGCGGGGGTGAGGAGATCTGAGCCCGTGTCACCAGAACTGCAGTCCAGTGGACTCTGTTCTCTGGGTTCTTGAAGCCTTCAAGCACATGCCAGTGGCATCTTGTCACCAGATCGGGTGGAGAAGGCAGTGCTCATCCAGGGCTAGCTCTTCTGTGTCATTTGGAATACAGATTCTTTTTGATTCAAGTTATTGGGTGCCCTGTCCACTGTGATGAAATGGACACTTCAGCATACACACAATCCATAGATTTCTACAGTACTAGTTATCTTATTTCCTTGGCTAAATTATTAAATATTAATTAGTATTATCTTCCAGTTTTGTGGTTTGACTTCTCTTTTCTGGAAGTTATCCTGGTTACTTAAAATTTTAATTTTTGTGTCTTATTAATTCGTGTTTTCATTTATCGGCTTGATTTTCTTGAGAGGAAATTTTTTTTCTTTGAAAATGGAACATATTGTGTGTGTGTGTAACTCTAGACTATAGACATGTGCAGAACACAGTCAGGTTTTCATGTATTTTATGTCTTGAGTGTGGGTTATTCTTTTTTTTCTGTAGAGGCTTGAGTGATCCTTCAAAAGTCCATGCTGCAGTTGCTCTTTCTCAAGAGAATTGAAATTTCAGTTTGAACTTTCCTAGTTTGATTTTTGCACTTTTAATAGCCTCTATGATGGACGGTGATTCTTCTGCCATTTTTGACCAGAGAAGGAGTGAGACATAGATGTGACATAAACGCAAGGGACAAAGTGCTAATTGGCATCGTGCGAGTACCAGTGGCTGAGGTAGTGATCCAATCTCTGCTGCAGAGGACGGACAAACCAGTGTTGTCACAGAGCATGCTCTGGGGGAAGAAACCAGACAAGTTCTGTAATCAAGGGTCTGTTTATTTGAAGCCTTAGAACTTGGAACACCTGGATTGGGAATCTGGAAACAGGAAAAGAGAGTTTTAGAATTAGCAGTTGTATATATCATTTCTCAAAACAGTTTCCTGGCAAAGACAGTCACAGAGGCAAGAAGAGGGTGAAAAATCAGCCTTTGTGAACCTTGAACCATTTATTTAGCTGTGATGGATGGTGCCAGGCACTGAATCACACGCTGAACTTGCATTAATAATAGTAATTATGATTATCTCAATAATTAGGGAGAATAATATTTCTCAAGAATCCTCTCATCGACTAAGTCAGCTCAGAGAGAGGAAGTAAAAAAAGCTTTTCAAGGTCACACATCTTGTAAGGGGAAGGGATAGAACGCCATCCTATCTGATCTCCAAGTCTGAGCCCCAGACTGTTGCTCTAAATGTTAAAGATGCAGACAGGGATCAATGGTGCCTGCTCTTAAGGGTGTTATAATAGAATGGGAAGGAAGTGGGATTCATGAAAGCAAATTAGAAAAGTAGCGTGATGGTTGCCAAGGTGGAAGCACGCACAGGAGTCAAGGTAGCAAGGGGCTGGGTCTTGAAAGATGAGTTGGCCAGGAACTTCTTTTACCAATTTTCTACACTTTTCTTCGGCTTCTGAGTTACCAGCAATCCTGGATTCAATCTGTATTCCCATACTCACTGCAGTATTATTCATACTAGCCTTCGAGATATGGAAACAGCCTTGCTGCTGCTGCTGCTAAGTCGCTTCAGTCGTGTCTGACTCTATGCAACCCTACAGACAGCAGCCCACCAGGCTCCCCCATCCCTGGGATTCTCCAGGCAAGAACACTGGAGTGGGTTGCCATTTCCTTCTCCAGTGCATGAAAGTGAAAAGTGAAGTGAAGTCGCTTAGTCGTGTCTGATTCTTAGTGACCCCATGGACTGCAGTCCACCAGGCTCCTCCATCCATAGGATTTTCCAGGCAAGAGTACTGGAGTGGGGTGCCATTGCCTTAGTGGTTGTCTAAAATGGACAGATGAATGGATAAAGAAGATATGATAGAAATAAACTGAATCTTATTCAGTCACAAAAAATGAAATTGTGTTGTGTGCATCAACATGGGTAAACCTGGAGGGCATCGTGCTAAGTGAAATAAGCCAGAGAAAGGCAAATACTGCATGATATCACTTATGCGAGAAATCTGGGGAAAAAAAGTCAAAACTCACAGAAATAACATAATGGTGTTGGCATTGTGGGAGAAATAGGGAGAGAGTGGTGAAAGGGTACAAACTTTGATTTATAAGATGAATAAGGTCTGTGCAACTTATGTATTACATGATGATTATGGTTGATCATACTATATTGTATAATTGAAATTTGTTGAGAGATTAGAACTTGGGTTCCCACCAAAAAAAACCAAACAGGTAAATTTGTGAGGTGATGTGTTGATTAATTCTATAGGGGGAACCTTTCATAATTTCTGTATATATTGAGTTATGATGTTGTACACTTTAAATATATTAGTTATTTGTCAATAATTTTAATATAGGTGAAAAAAGCTAATATTGTTGGGAATAAAAGAACCTGAGGATGAATTGGGCCTCATTATGTTGGAACACCGAGTAGAAAAATGGTTTCAGGCAATGGATTGTCTGAAAGATAAGGGAGATGTTATGGTGGGGAAAGAATACTTCTCCAAAATGTTGGAGCAGGTTTTGCTTGTTGGCTGGTATACTAGACTATGTGAGCTCTTTATTACAAACTCCAAAGTGTATAGTGGCTCCAACACAGAAGTTCATTTCTGCCTCTCTGTGATCCTAAACGGGTGTTTTTGGTCAGCGGGGTTTTCCTCCAGGCAGTAAGGAGGGGCAGGGGCTCCTCCTTCAGAGCTCAACTAGCTCTAATGTCGCAAGGTCTCCGTGCGGGGCTGCGTCAAGTCAGCAGAAGGGAAAGAGAGGGGAGAAGGGACTCGAGCTTTAACGACCTCAGCACATGCCAGGCCGCTGATGCCTCATATTACTGGAGGTTGGACGCTCAACTGCACGCCCCGCGCGGGAGCCAGAAGTGTAGTTTTGGCTGAAGATACTGGAGCATGTTGGAAGAACAAGCGGAGACTCTCACTCTAAGGCTTTTCCTGAGCCTTGCGTTTCCATCCTTTGGTTTGGCGGTCCAGCTAGTCTTGCTCCGGGGCCAGCATTCTCAGGCACCGGGTACCATCTTCCTGTAGCGTCTTTGCTACGTGGGCCTGTGGAGGCTCTCGGGCACCATGTTTCCTTCCGCTCCTCAGCCCCTCAACCCAACCCTTCCCCCAGTGTCCTCAGAGGGACTGGGTAAGAGAAGACCCGCTGTGTTTCCTAGCAAGGTGGTTTTTTTCTGGCGGCAGGACATCAACCAACCACAGGAGAGCAGAGCAGTAAAGCTAAGGTGAGCAACCAGGCATAAGCATCGGTTGCTGCTGCTGCTGCTGCTAAGTCGCTTCAGTCGTGTCCGACTCTGTGCGACCCCATAGAGGGCAGCCCACCAGGCTCCCCCGTCCCTGGGATTCTCCAGGCAAGAACACTGGAGTGGATTGCCATTTCCTTCTCCAATGCATGCAAGTGAGAAGTGAAAGTGAAGTCGCTCAGTCGTGCCTGACTCTTAGCGGCCCCATGGACTGCAGCCTCCCAGGCTCCTCCGTCCATGGGATTTTCCAGGCAAGAGCACTGGAGTGGGGTGCCATTGCCTTCTCCGAAGCATCAGTTGAGGACATGCTAACTCTGAGTGTTATTAAAAACACTTTCAGTGAGTCTTGACTGATGTTGAAAGTGGCCTTAGGTTCTGGAAAAAAGTTATTTTTGCATTTACTGGGTGCCTTTTTTTTTTTTTTTTTTTTATTAGAGAAGTAATATATGGATAACAGTTTAATGCTGCTCCTGCAGTGTTAATTTGTTATAACACTATTTCCCTTTGAAACATTTTTCTGAAATAGACGTGTGTGTTTATGTAAAACAATCAGTTACAGAAAACAGTATATCATATACATTATCTATATTAAAAAATTCCATTTTCTGAGTGCTATTGAACCATGGAAGTAACAGTATATGCTTTAAAAGAAACAAAAAAACCCACTAGAACTTTGAATCTACCTTTCATAAAATTACAAGTAATTATGGGTGCCAATTCTAATTTATGGAAGACTCGATAGGATATGTCTTGTTGAGAGAAGTCCTCCGAAAATTTCAGTGCAGGTTGCTCTACTTTGTGGCTCAGCAAGGTAAACTAGAGAAGGTTGTAACCTCTTATATTTTGTTAACCACAGGGTAAAGGGAAAAAAGACCCTCGTTAGTTACTAAACTGGGGGCAAAGATCCTGTTTGAACTTAAAACTTTCTGTGCTTTGTTTCTTGTCATCGTATTATACTTCCTTTTTTCATACTTGTGGCCATACAAGAGTCACTCAGTCGTGTCCGACTCTGCGACCCCATGAATCACAGCACGCCAGGCCTCCCTGTCCATCATCAACTCCCGGAGTTCACTCAGACTCACGTCCATCGAGTCAGTGATGCCATCCAGCCATCTCATCCTCAGGGGTCCCCTTCTCCTCCTGCCCACAATCCCTCCCAGCATCAGAGTCTTTTCCAATGAGTCAACTATTCACATGAGGTGGCCAAAGTACTGGAGTTTCAGCTTTAGCATCATTCCTTCCAAAGAACACTCAGGGCTGATCTCCTTCAGAATGGACTGGCTGGATCTCCTTAGGCTTTCTAAGTCTTTCTGTTTTTTAATTGTATACTTTTAATTCCTGGGAAGTAACATTTTAACTGGAAAGTCGATAACCAAAAGTGTTGAAAAAGGTGTTTAATGTAGAAAACTGTAGTCGTTTACATAAGCCATTAATTGTATGGGATATTGAATTTGCTTACTTAAGCTATATATGACCTTGCCAGCCCTATGTTAATTAACTCACTACTCTTGTAAGTGAGTGTGCCGACTGTGTTAATTGACTTTCCACTAGATATTCTGTGTCTATTCTCTTGTTAATCAGAAAGCAACTATTTCTAAACTATTTTTTCCCCTTTAGGCCTGTTTGAAATAATGGATACTTGATCCAGTCCCATCACTTCATGGGAAATAGATGGGGAAACAATGGAAACAGTGTCAGACTTTATTTTCCTGGGTTCCAAAATCACTGCAGATGGTGACTGCAGCCATGAAATCAAAAGACGCTTACTCCTTGGAAGAAAAGTTATGACCAACTTAGATAGCATATTCAAAGGCAGAGATATTACTTTGCCGACTAAGGTCCGTCTAGTCAAGGCTATGGTTTTTCCAGTAGTCATGTATGGATGTGAGAGTTGGACTGTGAAGAAGGCTGAGTGCCAAAGAATTGATGCTTTTGAACTGTGGTGTTGGAGAAAACTCTTGAGAGTCCCTTGGACTGCAAGGAGATCCAACCAGTCCATTCTGAAGGAGATTGGCCCTGGGATTTCTTTGGAAGGAATGATGCTAAAGCTGAAGCTCCAGTACTTTGGCCACCTCATGCAAAGAGTTGACTCATTGGAAAAGACTCTGATGCTGGGAAGGATTTGGGGCAGGGGACGACAGAGGATGAGATGGCTGGATGGCATCTCTGACTCGATGGGCGTGAGTCTGAGTGAACTCCGGGAGTTGGTGATGGACAGGGAGGCCTGGCGTGCTGAGATTCATAGAGTCGCAAAGAGTCAGATACGACTGAGCAACTGAACTGAACTGAACTGATGCAAATTTTGCCCCATAGTACAGAATTTCATTTTTCCACAGTATGCTTTCTTTACACACGTTAGCTATTCTACGTAAACTTGGCATTAATTTACCATGCTGCAAATATTTGCAGCCAATGACTGCTCTATCACTCTATGGTGAGTTGACTGCATTTTGCAATGTGTTGTTTATTATGGTCTCTGTTTCTGCCAATTACTTTGTATTCTGGTGAATCATCTTGACCCATAACAGTTGTCAAAAGTGTATTAGTGATGGTGCTGGCCTGCCGTGAACCAAATGAAAACATCATGGTGGATACTGAAGTTTGAATTCTATGCTATCTGGAGTTTTTTCAAACACATCATTGCAGAAACAAGGGGTAAAATTTAGTAAGCAGTTAGGAACTGGTGGATATCCTTTTTCATTAAGATTAAAAACGATCAGGACTTCCCTGGTGGTCCAGTGCCTAAGACTATGCTTCCAGTACAAGGGGCCTGGAGTTTGATCCCTGGTCAGGGATCCCACCTGCCACAACTAAAGATCCCATGTGCTGCAGCCACAACCCAGTGGAGTCAAATAAATAAATAAATAAAATGATCTACTCTCTCTCTCTAAAAAAAGAATAAAATCATAAGAACAATTGCAACCTGGGGATGACTTGCAAACTGGGAGTGAAGGTGGGTAGAGATTGTTTGAGCTGGAAAAGGCTTGTTTGACTTCAGAGGATGTGAAGGGAACAATCTGTAATTGGAAGTAGAAGATTCTGGGGTCACATGTTGACCTAGGTGATGCCACAACAACCCTGTGAGCTTCGAGGAAGTCAGTATTCCATATCCAGGAACGGATTCTCCCCACTATCCCCACTGAGTAAAAGGGGCGTTTACGTTATTGCTCTTGGTAGAAGAACTAGCCAGGTGAAATGAAAAAGACAAATGTTCATCCTCTTCTTCAGTTCCATTCTGTAGGGGTAACTACTGTTAGCCATTTCAGAACTTTTTCCTACATATACCTGCATATAGAGGAGGAAAAGCAGAGGCAAACTTCAGACCATACCAGGTGGCAAGAATATGGTTAATGTATATCTGTAGTGGAAATGAATCCTGTTTTTAAGCTTCTTCCTTTTTCTTATTGAAGTATAATTGATTTACAGTGTTGTGTTGTTGGTGTGCAACGAAGTGATTCAGTTTATATATATATATATATATATATTCATTCAGATGCTTAAATCTTTCCTTTTCTCCTTTGCTTTTTGCCTCTCTTCTTTTCACAGCTATT